>JAUMJK010000761.1:110000-264329 GCA_033558105.1 Coccyzus lansbergi | reverse complement strand
GGGGCGTGGCCTGGCGAGGCTTCGGCACGATCCGTGCGCATGCGCACGGTGTTGAGGAGCGAGGGGCGGGGCCCGGCGAGGCCTCGGTGCGCGCGAGTGCGCATGCGCGGGCGGCGCGGGCGGGCGGAGGGCGGGGCCTGAGGGGAGCGTCGCGCGCAGGCTGAGGGGCCGGGGAAAGGGCTGGGGGGGGGAGTCGCGAAAGGGGGAGTCAAGCGGCGAGCTCGGCGGCGCCGGGGTCCTCACAGCCACCTGCCCCTCGGAGCCGGCCCCCGCTCGCCCCTCAAGATGCCCAAGAAGAAGCCCGGCCCGATCCAGCTGAACCCCGCGCCGGATGGCTCCGCCGTCAACGGGACGAGCTCCGCAGAGTGAGTGCATCGCGGCCGGGCTGCTCCCTCCCCGGAGCCCTCCCGCTGCCCTCAGCCTCCTCACACGCGAAAATCTCCCTTTGGGCTTCCCGAGATGCGGAGTTGTATCGTCGGGGCGAGCTGGGGGAACAGGCTCCTGTGGGGCAGGAGTAGAGGGGCTGGGAAATGGAGGAAAACTTGTCTAACTCTTCGTCACGGGCTCTGCTGGATCCCAGGGTTATGTAATTATCCAGCCAGTCCCAAAGATCGCGTTCCCACCAGTGTGATTTGCAGTTATTTGTGTGGGAGAAGTGGTGCTGAAAATCCCAGATGTGTAGGAAAGGTGTTTTCCTGCTCCTTGGCTTTGAGTCAAGCTAAATTCAATCAAGCTAATTGTCCAGAGGAGAGTGACGAAGCCGGAGAAGGGGCTGGAGAAGAAGAGGAGCGGCTGAGAGAGCTGGGGGGGTTTATCCTGGAGAAGAGGAAGCTGAGGGGAGACCTCATTGCTCTTTCCAACTCCCGGAGAGGAGGTTGTGGAGAGGAGGGAGCTGGGCTCTTCTGCCAAGGGACAGGACAAGAGGGAATGGCCTCAAGCTCCACCAGGGGAGGGTCAGTCTGGACATTAGGAAAAAATATTTCCCAGAAAGGGTGATTGGGCATTGGAATAGGCTGCCCAGGGAGGTGGTTGATTCCCCTTCCCTGGAGATGTTTAAGGCACAGGTGGACGAAGATGCTGAGGGACTTGGTTTAGTGTTTGATAGGAATGGTTGGACTCGATGATCCGATGGGTCTCTTCCAACCTGGTTGTTCTATGATTCTATGTGTCAGTAAATTAATGCTTTTTTTAGTGATTCGCACACAGTGCAGAGTGTATCGGTGAGTGTGTGCAGAGAAAATGCTTCTGAGCTTTCCTCTCAGTGATACAAACATCACTGCACAGATGTGGGGAAGGTGAGTCTGAGCTTGGGAATCAAAACAGACTCAACATTGGATTGTTCTGTGTTGCCCGTGGAACCTCTGAGCTTACAGGTCTGGGTAAGGATGGGTAAGGATGTAGGGAAGGTGTTTTCCTGCTACTTGACTTGAAATCAGTGGTTAGTGTTTGATAGGAATTGTTGGACTCAATGATCCGGTGGGTCTCTTCCAACCTGGTTATTTGATGATTCTATGACTTTGATTCCCAGGTACAGCACCAGCCCTCAGAGTAACCAGGTGTTATAAAAGAAGCCGCTTTGATGTTGACCGGTCTGCGTTGACCGCTTGATTTTTGGATTGAAGTGGTGGGCCAGCTCTTAACTGAGCTGGGAAACAAAGGTGCCTCGTGGAAGAACAGATTCCTGCCCCTGTATGGCCAGTTAGTGTTCTCTTGGATACATAAAAGGAGCTCTGCTGTGCTCCTTGATCCCCCTGACAGAGCGGCTGCGAGGCAGAATCACAGTGAGACATTCAAGATTTAAACTGTTCCACAGGTATCGTTGCCACATTTTCAGACAGGCTCAGATCTCCTTTAAGCAGGCAAACAGCTAAAAAAAAAAAATAAATAAATCGGCATCTAGCGACTCCAGCTGTGACATTTCTAGCAAACTCTCTTGATGATTAAGTGAGAGATGAGCTGTTAAAAAAATATATTCTTTGGCAATGTTTGCTGATTGAATATAAGCATCGTGGTCTGATTATTACCCGAGTTTTGCTCTAGATTGATAAGGGGGAAATAGTATTTTTATATTTGCTTGTATAGCATCTTCCATTTGATTTTCTTCATGGTAATCGTGGATACATTGATTTAATCTTTAGGAATCCCTATTGCATATTAATCTTGTTTTATAGAATAAGTCTGATAATACCTCTCACTTGCTTATTTTGGGACCTGAAGTTAATCAACAAACGTGCAGTATATTTAATATCTTATTTCTTCACTTGGGAATATTATTAATTTTAAACTGCTTTTACATGTCTGAAACCCGTTTACTTGTTGGAAATCATCTGTGGAGACACAGGGGAGCACCGAGTCCTGTTTACACCACTGCTTCATCTTCTGTTCTGGGTGTTGATTTGTTTGGTGTGTCTCAGGCTTTTGCTTTTGTGGTGTATGATACATCAGGGTTTTGCCAGGCTCAGGGATGTGTCAGGTATTTCTTAAAAAAGTAGATTAGTGAGAGCAAATCCATCAACCTGTTGTCCAATAAACAGGCAGAATTAATCAATCGTGGAAATATCCCCTCATCCTGCTAATATTAAGTCCTTATTGTAAATTATTTAAAATGGCAAAGAATAGTTGCATCAGAATTTTTTAATGCTTTTGGAATTAAGTTGTTAGGGGTTTTTTTTAACCCTTCCTGTGTAAGATTGTGTCTGTTTTTCTCTCTCCTGTTCTGTGCTTTTCTTTTCCCTTTGGTTGCTGCTTGAAATGAACAGTAGAGGTGTTTGTCAGCTACATTGCTGAGTGTTTCAGGGATGCCGTGTGTCCTGAATTACCACATTAACACTTTGTAGAGCTCTTCTCCTGGTACAACGGCATTTCAGCTGTGTGAATCTCCATTTACTCATTAGTTTCCTCCATACACAGACTGTGCATGTAATCTTGGATTTTCAGAGAAGAGAGCCTCTTGAGAAAGATTTGGAGTGAGGTGGTATGATTGTTGCCTGTAAATCATAGAATCACCATGAAGAAATGCATGAAGGATCTAAGCATCCAGAAGAAAGGAAGTTGTTTAGGCCCGAAGGCAGCGTTGGCACAAAATCAAGGGATGTGGTTTGGCCATCAGGAGTTGTACACTGGTGTTTGGAAGCTCTCTGGCTGTCGCAAGTGGAAGGTTCTGTAACATTCTGCTTGTTTGACCCTCGGAATCTCTTGCTGTCTAAGATATTGAAGCTTGGTGCTGAGAGTAATGTGTACAGAAGTGATACTTTGGCTTCCTGGTGAAAGGAAGGGGAAAGGGAGGAAATGAAAGAAGTAGTGACCTGATGATTCAGGATGTCCTGCTTTCAATTCCTGTCCCATCCTCTGCCTTCATCCTTATTTGGTGATGGGAGCTCATCGACGGGTGGACGAGGTGCTGAGGGATATGGGTTAGTGTTTGATAGTAACAGTTGGACTCGATCTGATGGGTCTCTTCCAACCTAGTGCTTCTATTATTCTATAATTCTAAGAAAAAGCTAATAGCATGAGGTGTAAGGCTTTAACAAGTTTGTGTATGAGGCCTGATACTCACTTGTATGACCTTTTTTCTTTTGTACCCTGACAAGGCAGTATAAGGGAGAATTGTAATATAAAGGAGGAGTGCTTGCAATTTAAATATATTGAACATACGAATATTTTAATGAAAACTTCACAGTGTTTTCCCCGACAGCAGTTTTTATTTGTAGTGATCGCTTTAATTATTTGCACAGGATGTTGCGGTTCTCTCCGAGACCTTCCAATTCCCTAACTACCCTGCTGGACAACAGAGACAACTTAGCAAAAGATTTCCCTGTGCTGTGAGCTTCACTTCTGTTTTTGACGCTTCCTGCTGAGCAGCAGTGTCACAGCGAGCGCTGAACCTGCGCTGCGGCTCTTGAGCTCCGTGTTGCTTGTAATCATCAGAGTGAAACCAGGATGATGTTGGCCAGGCGCAGGTTTAATTTAATTCTGGTGCTTTTGGAGCTGTGCAGTTTTACCCATGCGAAGATTTTGCAGAGAAAACAGGGTGAGAACAAAACCCAACTGACCAAACTTTAAACAAAACTAAAAGGAATATTTCTCTTTTGATTAAAATTGCTGGGATCGTTTACTAGCTTAATAGACAAAAGAAATGAGCAAAACCTCCACTTTCTGTTCCTTTCAAACTTCTTACTCCCTGTCCCTCTGAATATCTGACAGTTGTTACCCACTTTTCTGTTTCTCTAAATCCAAACTAGACCCAGGACATGAGGGAGAAGCTCTGCAAAGCAGCAGGAGGGTAGGTTTTGAGGTGATGCTTCTTTCTGTATTACAATAAGCGTTTTATTCACCTGAAAAGGAAGTTACTTCATATCATTCCTTAAGTGCATCTTTACAGAAGAAGTAAACAGAGGGAAGGGTCGCATTTATAATGAGAAATTTAATTTGATGGAAAACGTGAGTTAAGACAAGGTGCAAGTAGTTTGTAGCTTGCTGTGGGCAGTCCACGCATGTCAGGTGAGGGCTTATAGTGTGGTATGTACGAACCATCCTGAAACACGAGTTTGTCAGTTTTCTTGGATGTGAGCTCAGATGAAACCGAAGGAAGGTATTAATTTAATGCTTGCTGGGTTACTTCAGCCTTTGTTTTTTCTGGTTTTGGGTTTTTTTTTTGTTTTTAAAAAACCCCTACATGTTTGAGGAGAGGCAGCTCTGCTGTGGAGTCCTGTTGATTTCAGGGGGACTCTGCATGTATGTGTAGTGTCCTGGAATTTAGTGACTGTGTCTGGATTGCATGTGGACTCACTGCAAGCTTGTAGATATTTTCAAGAAAGACATTTCAGAAACTTTTTTTTATCCCCTTCCAGTGAAGGATTAGCCAAGTTAACAAATACACGTGAGAGAGAATGCGTTTTAGGCAGGCAATTATAAACGCTAGATAATTCCAGGAAAACTGAACTCTTTGCTATTCATTAAGTCTTAGAATCATAGAATCACCAGGTTGGAAGAGACCTGTCGGATCATCGAGTCCAAGCATTCCTATCAAACACTAAAGTCTTCTAAAATTTAGATTAAAACATGCTCATTTGTATAATTGTCTTTAAACGCGCACGAGCCTAGCATAGTCCTTCATTGGATTAGAACAGCATTTTAATAATAAGATGCTAATAAGAATTGATGTGTTATAATACAACAGAGGAAAGTAAGAGCCTGCATTGCCGTAGCAAGTTCTTAAGTGATTTCTGTGTGCCTGTGCTGAATAAGCTTCCACAAGTAAGTCTGTACAATTAGTACAGAAATAAACATAAGCTGCAAATTTATGGTTGGACTCGATGATCCGATGGGTCTCTTCCAACCTGGTTGTTCTATGATTCTATGGAATTGACTTGTGCTGTTCTTGAGAGACAGCTTTTAGTTTACAGCTGTGGCTGCAGGAAAGATTTTAAGACACTTAATGCTGAGGTAACAATAGATACCAAGTTTTTTTATGTATTTACTGTCGTTGTGCTTAAATGTAAAAGTGAAGTAATGGAGGCTTACTGTAGTTATGATATTAGCTTTGTTCAAAACGCATAAATTAATTTTGGAGGGTTAAGTAAGACCGTGTGTAAAAATAAATGCTGTTGCATTTAGGATGTTGTAGAGAGGAGGGAGCTGGGCTCTTCTCCTAAGGGACAGGGGACAGGACGAGAGGGAATGGCCTCAAGCTCCACCAGGAGAGATTCAGGGTCGACATTAGGAAAAAAAATTTCACAGAAAGGGTCATTAGGCACTGGCAGAAGCTGCCCAGGGAGGGGGTTGAGTCACCTTTCCTGGAGGGATTTAGGGACAAGTGGACGAGGTGCTGCGGGACATGGGTTAATGTTTGATGGGAGTGGTTGGACTCAATGATCCGGTTTGTCTCTTACAATCTGGTGATTCTATGATTTCATTGAGACAAAAGGTGAGGAAAGTGAGAGCTGTAAACACGGATTCAGCCACTTTTCTGCCCGTCACAACGCCTGTTCTACGGAGTTAGAGGTGGGATTTCACAACTAATTGAAATTGCGTATTTGCACATGCTCTATTCTGCACAAGTCCTCTCCTTGCTGTGCCTGTGTCTCCGTGATGCAGCTTTTCTTGTCTTGGCTCTTCCTGGGAGGCAGATGTGGATGCTCATCTGAGAACTTACCCCCAAGAGGAGCCCAGATGAGTTTTCGGAGGACTGTCCTCTCGCACTTGCAGTAGCACAGATGTAGCCAGATGATGGACTAAATCAAGGAAATGATCTGGCTGACAATTTGGAATACCTATTAGTTAATTTTTAAAAGGATCTGTTACCTGAACTGGTTGTTTAGGACTGGGTGGCTAAGGGTGGAATGAGACAGAGCCACCTACTTCAGCAAGAACCCAGCTTTCTGCAGGATTAAGCGACTATATACTGAAAACCTGAGAGATACTACTGCAACATGTTGAAATTCAGTTATTACAACAATTCTTGAGTAGCACATCTTTTAATTGAAGAGTCTTGAGTCTGTCTCAAGAGGAACAGATTCCCTCCGAGACCTTCCAGTGTTATCTAGTAGCCTAAGGCTTAAAAAAAGAGGAGGATTGAAAGGGAGTAGTATGTAAACCCAGGATGTAGTTGAATTATTTACTTAGTGTAACAGTACTACTGTTGTTAATCTGGGCAGAGGTTCTTTGCTTTAGCACTGCCTTAAAAAAAAAGTATGTGAAAATTGTGGGGAATTTACAAGAGATAGGAAATACATCAGGGAGTTATTGGAGTGGGTATTGGCTAAATATGTCAGTGTACGGAGGAGAAACACTCTGAATTGAGGAAGGAATTTTTGTTTTTCTGTGATAAACCTAGATGTTCCCTTTAAATTATTAAGCTTTATTATATTTTCCAGTAAACAAGCCTCCCTCCCCCCTCTTGCCTGCTACCCTGTTTACAGCTGCGTTTGTTCTCCTATCATTGCCCTGGGGATTCTCTGGGGTTTATAAAGTGTACAGATTCCACTGCCAAAACGCAGAAATGTCTCTTAGAGGAAGTGGTGTTAGTTGGCAATATTGGTTTCTAGCTTGCTGAATGTTAGCGAAGCAGGTTCTTTCTTCCAAAGATTGTTTTTTTTTTTTTAAAAGCAATGGAAGAAATGGATTTTCTTTTCCCCCCCTGAACACTTACTATTGTGTTGCTAGAAACTGGTAGTTTGGTGGTTCCTGATTTTATATATGTTCGATATTGCCCCATCCCTGGAGGTGCTCGAGGCCAGGTTGGATGGAGCCTTGAGCAACCTGGTCCAGTGGGAGGTGTCCCTGCCCGTGGCACAGGGTTTGAAATTACATGATCTTTACGATCTCTCCCAACCCAAACCTTTCTACAGTTCTTTTACTTAGACAGAATCTTTCTGATACTTTGGAAGGAACGTGCCAGGCTTTCTGCCAGTCAGGGCCCACAGGAATTGAACAGCTGGGAAAGGCAGATTAGCTGCTCGGTGTCTTTGCAGACATCTGTTGAGAAGCCGCTCCTATCCCCAGTCTTGTCTGAACAAGAGGAGAGTGGATTCCAGCAGAGCTTCTGCCTATGACAGCTGGAGATGTGGCCCTTCGAATGGATGCAGCCACCTCGCAGGTGTCCAGCAGAAGGAAGGAGGGTGGTGTCTGCGAGGGGCAGCGCAGGCAGAAGGAGTTGGAATGAAAGCAGAATATTGTACTGTACAGCTTGGGAACTTGGGCGGAGGTTCCAGCAGCGTGGGATTCCTTGGATGAGCAAGTCTCATCTTAAAAATCTCCTTATGGGTTTTTTAAAACAAGCTGTTGAAACTTCCTGGCAACCCCTCTTTCTTCCAGTGTTTTATTCCAGCTCCGCATTGTTCTCTGCTTTTCCAGAACTCTTCTCCATGTGGAGGGAAGATGAGTCAGCAGGTTTAATGTCGCCGATGGAACAATGGCAAAGCGTGGGGTTTTGGGGAAAAAATATTCTGTCTGGACACAACTATGCATGCGTATTTCCGTGTGAGTGTTTCTACATGTATTGGCACGGTCTATACATAGATTGAGTAAAAGTTATTAATTTCTTCCTCTAAATGGATGCACTGGGGAATGTTCTGTGTTATGCAATCCATCCACTTGAAATAAAGGCAAGGATCTAAACCTTCCATCCACGGCTTTCCCTGAATCCCAGTTATGGGCTTTGCTTGGTGTGTTTCCAGCTGCACATTCTGGGATTTTTCCCTCCCAGTCCCTGGTGTGTTCTCTGCAGCTTTTGATTAAGTTTGTGCTTCCGTGCTTCTTGCTCAGCTCTTGCAGAGAGTGTGTCTGGATTCTAATCCAGGCTTTTTCGTGGGCCTTGTAAACCGATATTGTAACTTCATCTTCTTCCTTATTGTAGGTGTCTCTCCCAGGCCGTGTGTCTGTCTGCTGGGTTATGGGGTTGTGCAGATACCGTTACTACTGCACGTACTCATCATCCCCTGGTTTTGTCATGAATTTAACTCCTAGTTCAGAGACAAAACGATGGCAAAGCAGGGCTGGTGTCAATACTTCTGTTGGCTGATGATCACAGTTTTATAGCATTTGTTTATCCTCTTGTGTTGTAAGTACCCAGTAAATCAGTTCTTTTTCCTGTCCGTGAGGCAGCGTTAATATCCCTGTGGTTCTCTTGCTCTAGTTGTGTGTGTAGTGCTGGCTTGGAATAAAAATCTATGGTAGGTGCACAGATATTTGTGAGAGGGAGGTTGAGAGCTTAGATTTCCAGTGCTGGAGGTTTGGCTCTTGGAATTTCTTTATTTGAGATGGTAGAGTTTGTAGATGACTTTGAATTCATAGAATCATATGAATCATAGAATAACCAGGTTGGAAAAGACCCACCGGATCATCAAGTCCAACCATTCCTATCAAATTCTATCAATTCGATGCCACGAGTCATGAGGAAACCTTTTAACTGAGTTAAAACCTGACCCCCCCCATTGCGTTGTTTAGCCACAGAGTTAAACATGCCGAAGAGCAGCTGCTCTGCCTGCTGGGATAAAGGGCTGGAACTCCAAGGCTTGACTGGGAACAGCTGCATAAAAATCGAGTGGGAAGAAGCACGCGGGGCATGAATCTGCTGTCCGTCTGTTTGTGCCACTGCTGGGATCTGAGGCTCTTGTCTTTGGTGAGCTCTGTCTGCAGTTCAGACGCGCCACCGAGCATGCCTCAGCTGATTTAAGGAAAAATGGTCTGGAGTGTTTCACGGGAGGGCGGTGAGGCTAGAGACAAGGAGAGAGGAAGCTGGAAGGAAAAAATTCCTCTGCAACAGCTCAGCCTGTAAGGAATTTTTGAGGTTAATTTTTCCCCCCTAGCAGGAGACCTGAAGTCACGTTGCATTTTTCACGTTGCATTCCTTTGATAGGAACGGTTGGACTCGATGAGCCAGTGGGTCTCGTCCAACCTGGTTGTTCTACGATTCTATGATTTTTCTTTAAAATAAGTGCCTCTCAGCTTTAGAAAAATGAGAGTTATTTAAATTTAATTACTCTGGCAGGATACTTTTTTGGACGGATTGATACTTTTCTAATAGTTTTGTTTTACGTACCTTTTCCTAAGAAATGGAATATAATCAATTTGCCTCTTATTCTTGCTGGGTAATTTTTTTTCCTGGCAGTATTCAGCCTCAGAATGCATCTGTTGCACTGTGAAAGTGGAGCAGTATTTTTGGTTGTTAAAATTAATGCTAGAAGTGAGCAGTTCTGCTTGGCGATTGCGTATCCCACCTAAAGGTAAAGGTATTTATGAAGGAGCTTTATTGCGTTGCAAGAACTGAAAATAAACAACAATTAGAAAATAATGTAGTTTTCCAAAACAAGACTCCTTTGCGCTTATGGTTGGACTCGATGATCCAGTGGGTCTCTTCCAGCCTGGTTGGTCTATGATTCTGTGATTATAGTGAGTTTGGATCTTTTTGAGTTGTTTTAACTGGAAGCTCCATGAGGCTGCCCTGGAGTTAGCCTAGACACAGATACCTGTGCTGTAAACTGAGAGCGCTGCAATCGCTTCATCTTCCCTTTTATTCTGTGAACTGCTCTCTTAAAGGAAAAGTGACACTAAAACCTGTGTTATTGCCCAAGTTTGGCTCAGCCCTGCAAAGCAGAAGTCTGTCTTCAAAGCTGCAGAATGTCTTCATGTTCCTAATGCTCCATCTCAGCTCCCTGCTCGGGGCTGTTGAGAGGAGCGATGGAGTGAGCTGCCTACTTTCTTCTTGCGATTGACAGTTGTGTAGGCTTGGGGAAAGCATCACTGTCACCGTACTGGAAAACAGCCCCCAAGCCTGTATCCTCAGGCGACAGCAGAGCTGAAAGTGAATGTACTTCTTTATGCTTTCACTCATACTAATTGTTCAGCTTGCAAAACTGATAGTAATAACTTTGAACAACTATTTGACAAATCACTCTTAAAGACCGTGTCAGGCTTGTTCCTCTAGCGTGGTTTTTCTTTTTTTCTTCTCTCCCTAAACTAGACTTCAGGGTTGAGCACAGCTTTCACGTAGCCTTTGGGGTTGAGGGTAGGATTAACTCATTGTTGATGTGAAATAAAAATTTCTTGAGGCTTTGGAGAATCATTAGCGTGAATTAAGAATAAGGATTTATTTTCTGGTTTCATTACAACATTAGGTGTTGCCAGACTAAAGGCAGTATTTCTCTTCTCGTTCCTGACTGAAAGACAGCAAGTGTGCTCTAAAATGCTAATGCATCTCTTCCAAGAGTGCTTTCTTCAGTGCTGGGGAGGCTACCAGCAAAAGCACGAACTGAAGTCTCCTCTTGCCTTCTCTTCTCCTCTTGCACTGCAGAACGTGTTCCTCCTCCTTGTGTGTAGGGAATACAGGTTTGTTTGGTATCACCTGACTTGTCATACCTACCTGCAGTGCCCACCCAGCTGCGGTGCCCACGGTGACAGTGGTTATGAGTCATGGGGGTTTGATGTTTGAAAAGAAAGCTGGTCTGAAAAACCCACAACCAGACCTGATGGGAACAGTGTGACAGGCTCCAACTGACCTGCTGACGTGGAGGTGTTTGTGCACCGTCCATCCAGGAGCATGTGGGTAAAACCGCAAGTGTCTTTGGGAAACAAAGAACAGAACATCCAGTGCAGCCATAACTAGAGCTTCCATACAGGTGAGGTCGCACTGGGTCTGCAAGGCTCCTAGTATCCCACACTGATTCTCTTCAGAAAACCTTCCTCCTCTCTCTCTCTCTCACCTGGTCTTGTTTACCATCACTGACATGGAGTTTAACAACGAGGTTTATTCCCATCATCCAGCTGTTGTGCTTTGACTTCTGTATTAAAGGTGTGTTTACTGTTCCAGGCTTTTGATGTGCGTGTGTTCTCCGTAAGTCTCGGTGCTTTATGGAGGAATGGAGTTTTTGCTTTCGTTTGTTGCTGTGCCCATGCCAGAATCTTCCTGTGCTGCTTTAAAATGAATCCATGAATCGCTCGAGGCCAGGCTGTGGAACGCTCACGTATTTTCAGTTACTGCTGTTAAAAAGAGGGAAAAATGAGACATAAATGCTCTTTGGCCTCAATCACTGCAACACCAAAGAGCTGAATTCCTTGTGACACAGGACACGTGGCTCTTGTGTCCTTCCAAACCCAGTCCTTGCTCCAAGGTTAGGAGAACTTGTATTCAGTGGCTGCCCAAGAATCTTGCATCAAAATCAGCTCTTGGTCACTGGTTTCCTCCCTCCCCCTGCCTCACCTGTGAGTTTGAGGTGCTTTGACTCTGAATGATGTGCTGTCAAAGCACATCCCTCCTGTCTCTCTCATATGGTTGGACTTGATGATCCGATGGGTCTTTTCCAACCTGGTGATTCTATGATTCTGTATTCCACAAACTGCCTGCAGAAAGGGTGCCTGTGGGTTCCCCTGAATGTCAGATTGCAGTTGTCTTCTGGCCTCTAAAATTTAGTAAAGTGTGAATTAGCGGTAATGGAAGTGAAGTTCATCTGCACAGGGTTGTGGTTTTCGGGGGTGGGTGGGCTGTGGCAGTGTGTATTATGACTTTTAGGTTCTGCTCTGCGCTCTTTTTAAACTTTGGAGGTTACAGATGGGTGGTATGAGTGGAAGGAGGACGCTGCACTGTCTGCAAAATTCCTTGGGTGCAAAAAGGGAGACGTTGACTTGACTTGATAGGAAGAATCCTACCTGATCAAGCGTCAGCAGAGATAGTTTCCCCTCTGGAGCACTTGGACCTGGTGCTGCACTTGTCTGATTGTCCCCTGCTCCTCCATCTCCCTCAAATACTTGCCCTGACTGTTTTTTTTATCCTTCCATTTAGTCTGGAAGAGAGAGATCTTGTAAGAGTAATATCTGAAGTCCAGTGGTTAAGGCGCTCAGCTTCCCGCAGTGGTGTTGTCTGCATGTTTGTCCATTTCTACTCACTGAGTAATAATATATTTATTGATAGCATTCTGGGTAAGCACATAGCTGCTTTAACCAGTGTAGAGAACAGCACTGACCTCCCTGTGGCTTCATTCAGTTGATCGTGTAACGAAAGCTGGATTCTTTCCCTAGTGCAGTATGTCTAGTATGTGCTTGGCTTTAAAACTGGTAGCAATAAATTAAATGATAACCTATTGCTTTAGAGAAGTGCTTGGAACAGTCAAGCACGGAGGTGATGTGATGGTTTCCTGCTTTGATGGAACTCTGGCAAAGGCAGAGTGCTATGACAGTGAAAAAACAACTCCAAGACTGCAGCAGGTAATGGTGATGAATTTTAATAGGGATCTTTGTCTTTGAATAAAACTTTTATATAAGATTAAGTAACTACTTATGCTCCCTCTGGAAACAGACATTAGCACATGAACGTGCTGCTTGATTTAGCTACTGAAGCTTCCTTAACGCATGGTGTTCTAGTGATGAACTAACTGACTGAAGAATTCCCTCATTTGTATTTTATGTGTGCGTGTTAATGATTTACTAACCCACCTGTTTCTGCACATGCTTTGCACCACAGCTTGTCTGTGGTGCTTTTGTACAGCGAGGATCCCGCTAAGAGCTGGAGTTACCAGTCAGGGGACAGCGTTTGAGTTCAAAACTGAAACTAGAGTCCTGCCTTCTAGAAATACCGAGTAGATCACCACCACCTCTTTTTCAAATTTAGTTATTTCCATTTTAAATTGTTCAATAGTGCTTCAAGCAAAAGACCAGAATGAGAATAATCAGTTCTGTCCTGACGTTTGTCATTCAATTATAAAATGAACTCGAGTTGTTCCTTAGTTACATTCTGAATAGCAATTCTGACAAAACATGAGGTTCCACTCTTTCACAGAAAGTCTTTAGATTAAGTTACTTTACAGTCAGTGAACTGGTTCTGAAGAATTCAAGTGCGATCTCTGCTGTCCTTGTCTTGCACGTCACTCATGGTTTTACTGTTGGAGCTTAGAACATGCTGGTGACCACATTCCAGATGGAGAAACCTGACATGCTGAGATTGATGCGACCAATGCTTTTCCATCTCTGAGAGCCTTTGAATCCTCTCACTAATGTTTGAGCAAGGACTCCAACAATAATTTATACTTCCAGGCAAGGAAATGCCTGTATTAAGTGAATGCCAAGTTTTGAGATGAACACAAGCAATGCAAACAGGGTAAGTAGCTTTTTACAGATATGTATCTGACGTAAATGTGATGAATGCTATTCGAGCAGATTTTTTTGTTACTGCGGCATCATCATGACCGAGTGTTTGTTTCAGCACACTAGCATTTTTGTCTGCTCCAAATCATGTGTTCAAGCATCTCTGTGTTGTTTCCAAACCCAGCAAACTCCTTCTGCTTGAGAGAAAAAACTGAATAGTTGCTTTTTCAAAACAGAGTAAGGAAAGCACTGTTACATCCTGTTTCTGTGTGTTCAGTGTCTTTATTTTTCTAAAAGAGCTGTCCTACCTCCTTCAGTAATCCCTAAAACGACAGCAAGTTCCTGCTCAGAACTTTTAAATAAAGATAAAGATCACTTGTCACTCCTGGAGCAGCGTTTTCAAAGGAAACTTGAGTTTCCTGTTAAGGTTGGAATTTTGAGGGGAGGGTTTGGTTTCGTTTTGGCATTAAACCCACATGGAGACTTGAGAGAGAGCTAAAGGTGTTGCTTGCAGAGCTCCTTTGGAAATCTGGCTGTATGTATTAAAAAGATATTCAATATTGAAATACCATATTTATGAGCTTGATATTTTTGCATTTCAGAGATGTTCAACAACAGCAACTGGTTTTGTGTATAAAGTTATTTGGATGCTCCATCAAATTCTGCTGTATACTCTAAACTGTCTTGGTTGGTTTTGATAGAGATCCAGGTAGAGGATGCTGAGCTCCTGTCTGGATGCTCCCAACTCCTTTACATATAGAACAATAGATCTTTCTCTGAAAAAATCACATCCAGTAAAACTGCCTCGTTGATTTAATGTATTTTGTAGGCCGTATTTCCTGGGCAGTCATGATTTTGATATAAGCAGATAAAAGACACTATGAAAAAGTTATTTCTAATGGCTTCATGTAAACTGTGAAGTTGCTTTGCTTCTAGTATAAAGAAGTATTTGAAGGATGTTGCCTTGGTTGGTGGCTCCCGAAATACCAGGGGTGTCTGTTCTTCATTTCTACTGGATGTGTAGGGTTTTGTGGAATAAAAAATAACCTCTGCTTTCTAAAATTCTCACTTGGGCACATTCCCCACACTGACCTGCAACCAGCGAGGAGGGGAAGCACTCTGAGTGCTGATTCACAAGGGAGGGAACATGCTGCTTCCTTGCTCAGGTAGTTTGTTCTTTCAGCAGGCTTGAACCTGCCAGGGTAAAATCCAGAGCATGCGTCCAGCATACGTTGTTCCGAAGTTAATGTAGGGAGGTAAAGGATGTTTAACTTTGCTCTCATCATCTTGCATTCATAATGTTAGAAGAGCTGCTTTAGTTGTTTTCCTGAAAAGATGTACATCGCTTGGACTTGAGGCTGGGATTTGTTTACTTTCCTGAGCAGGTTCGGGGGGTGGGGTGGGATTAAGCCAGTGATTAATTTGCTTTCTGGTTCGCATTTTAGAAATTGGATTTAAAAAATGTGTCCCTGCCTTAATGGTTCATCTTTAAAACAGAGTCTGTCAGTGAGATTAACTTGAATGTTCCTGTAGGCCGTGTTTGTCGACACAGGGATGTTCCTTGTCATGGATACTCTAAAATATTTGATGTATGATTATATTTCCCTATGATTGAACTGGTATAAAGCACGATATGAGGACAGAAATGAGTGTTTCTCTCTGTAGGGTAGCCTGAAAATGAAGTATCTGCACCAGAATGAAGTTATTTTTATACTAAGAACCTGACACTTGTGGTAGTCTGACTGCAGTAGGCCAAGAACATCGGTGTTTACTGTGATGCTGTTCTGGCTCTGAGCGGCGCTGCCAAATTCCGTTTGCTCACAGTGTTTTGTGAAACCCGCTCGCGAGTGTTGCCTGGTAATCTCATGCTTGGGCTGCAAAGCATCAAAATAACCGATTGAACAGAACTCACCTTCCCACCAAAGGGCTCCTGCAGTTTCCTCTGTTTAACTCTTCTCAGCATTATCGCTTCCTAAGTTAGCTTAGCGACTGCATCCTGCCTAAGGTATTTAAACTGGTAAATGAAGTAGGCGTGTGTCGTTGTGTAAACTTTCCAAGTGTCTGTGGAGTGAGGAAGAGCTGTGAATACTTGTGTTATTTTCTTCCAGCACTAAAGAACCCTCGCCAGCTCCCCTATAGCTCCCGTTGTCAGGGAGAGCAGGGACAGGACAAGGGGAAATGGTTTTAAGCTGAAAGAGGGGAGATAGAGATGAGATCTGAGAAAGAAATGTTTTGCTGTGAGGGTGTTGAGGCCCTGGAACAGGTTGCCCAGAGCAGGGGTGGCTGCCCCATCCCTGGAGGTGTCCAAGGGCAGGTTGGATGGGGCTTGGAGCCCCTGATCCAGTGGGAGGTGTCTCTGCCCATGGCAGGGGTGGCACTGCATGGGCTCAAAGGTCCCTTCCAACCCAAACGATTCCGTGATTCAATGATTTTGTTTTGCCTTGAATAAACCTTGCATACAGTCAAACCAAGATTGTTATCTGGCCTTGGACTGCAGGCTCTCTAATTAATGAGTTGAGGGTTTTGTCTTTTCATTGTGTCTTCCTGATGAGTCTGGGCCTTATTTCATAGAATCATAGAATCACAGAACAACCAGGTTGGAAGAGACCCACAGGATCATGGAGTCCAACCATTCCCATCAAACACTAACCCATGTCCCTCAGCACCTCATCCACCCATCCCTTAAACCCCTCCAGGGAAGGTGAATCAACCCCCTCCCTGAGCAGCCTCTGCCACTGCCCAGTCACCCTTTCTGTCAAAATTTTTTTCCTAATGTCGAGCCTGACCCTTCCCTGGTGGAGCTTGAGGCCATTCCCTCTCGCTCTGTCCCTTGGGAGAAGAGCCCAGCTCCCTCCTCTCCACAACCTCCTCTTAGGTAGTTGTAGAGAGCAGTGAGGTCTCCCCTCAGCCTCCTCTTTTATTTGTCTTTGCTTCTTGGAGAATCAGCCTTGTGTCTGAGCTGACCAGCACTGCACTGGCTCTTCGTGTCGCATATTTGAAAGCTCCCACCTTAGGCAGTGGTGAACAGAAGTAGTTTTATTGATTATTAGTGAAATTTATTTTTATTTTATGAATGGGGAGTGGTCTGAGCTGTGAAAAAGTAGATTCTGTTCCTCCAATTTTTCATCCTAGCAGCACTGTATTCCCTGGGAACGTTGCGTTTAACTTGGCTAAGCAGAACACATACTCACTGTTAAACATGTTCTCCTGCAGCAACTTATTGTTGTAGTTAGCAGGAAATTTTAAATTACTCTTTAAGCTGTCATGTTATTGCAATGAAGCGTTTCCATGGAATCTGAAGTTACGAAAAAAGAAACTTCCTGGGAAACAGAACTGCCTGTAGCCCCATATTTACATAGTGTTTAAAGTTTTGTATTTTTATTTTGTATTGCTTAGTGATGTTTAACCTAGGTTTCTAATAGATGTGCTCTTAAACAAAAGAAAAAGTAAGCTTAAAACCTTTTGGGCTTTCTCCAGGTAAACTGTTAAAAAATAGACTTTTGTGTTTCTAGTGACTATGTTTTTAATGGATGTTGGTTTGGCTGTGCTTTAATTTCTTACCAGTACGTAAATAAAAAGCTTCCAAATGTGTTATTACTTATAGTTATGTGAAAATGAGTAGATAAAACATTCAGACAAACTCTATAGGAAATTACAACACAGTCCTTGACCACACAAAGCTGTGAAAAGAGCGTGATGTGCTGTCATTAATGAGATCTCTGGTGATAAATGCCGAGTCACGAAGCTGCTCGTGTAGCTAGCGACTTCACATGCATGAATTTGGGCAAGACTTCAAAAGCGAGGAAACTGAGTATCAGCTCTTTGAGTTGATGTCATTGTTTTATCTGGAATAAAATACTGCTTACTTAAATCAGAGTTCCACTCCGTCTCTCTCGGGGATGACTGTACAAGTTGAATGCTTCTGGGTAACGTATGGAGGTGCAAAAATCTAGTGGATTTCATCTCTGACCTCAGTTCTATTACTCTTCCTCTTGCAATGCTGCTTGCTAAGCTCAAGCAGTTTGACTGAGCTGTTCTTTCTCTGTCACACAGGACAAATTTGGAAGCACTTCAGAAGAAGCTGGAAGAACTAGAGCTGGATGAACAGCAGCGGAAGCGCCTGGAAGCTTTTCTTACCCAGAAACAAAAAGTCGGAGAGCTGAAGGATGATGACTTTGAGAAGATAAGCGAGCTGGGAGCAGGAAACGGTGGAGTGGTCTTCAAAGTGTCTCACAAACCTTCTGGTCTTATCATGGCAAGAAAGGTGAGTGCCTCAAAAATAGGAACTTAGATGATGTTTATTCAGCATATTGTCTCTGAAATACAGTGACGTTATTTAGAGAAACAAGTGGTGTTGACTGTTTAATATTTTGGAGAAATTGATGTGTTTCAAGTAGCAGGAAAGGTTGCACTTTATCCCGAGCCTCCCAATTTTTCTGAAGGTGTTGAGCCTGTCGGTAGCAAAAGGAGAGGAGTTCATTTCCCCTTTTCTCTTGTTATCTTTTTGCCTTTTTGATGAATATGATGTTTTCAGTTGGGTATTTGTCTTTCGAAGAAGTGCGGCAAACGCACTAATGAGTAGAAGAAGCTGCCGGAAGTAGCTCAATGTTTTAATTTACACCTTCCTTACGGGAGGAGCTTTCTCTTTCTCGCAATATCTCTGGGAACCAAATACAGAAAGTAAGGGGAATGCATCTCCGATGCTGCCTTCAGGCAGCATCGGAGATGCATTCCCCTTACTTTCTGCTTTGGGTATCTCACGCCTCTTCCTTCAAGGCTTCTGTGGCTCACGTGAGACGTAACCTGCTCCTTGAGAAGGATAAAACACAGGTTATCCTCAAATCTCGGCATTTCTGCGCAGTTTGGAGAGCTGCACACCTCTGAGGCGAGAGGATTATGAAATATACAAATCGCTGGCATTTTCTTGAACAAAATCGATGTAATTGATTTTTTTTTTTAAACCTACTGTGGGTTTAAGAGGAAATTTTGCCCCAGTTCATGAATATTTCATGCAACCAAGGTGTTTGAACTGCAGTTTCTCTTTCATATGGAGACTAAAATTTGATTTATGTGCCTCTTGATCTATCTTTTCACTAAAGAAATACACTTCTATGCGATAAACAATATAGTGGAACGAGGTATTTAATGTAACATCCCCTTCAGATCTACATTCAGTTTGGGGAGGTTGTAATTTGGGGTTCAGCTCTTTCCTTCTACTAAAGCCTAACCTGGGCAGATATTTTTCAGCAGCTGCTGCTGAGTCTTTGACACATTTCCTTTATGCTCTTGTTCACGGCTTTTCTTCAACACAATGAACTTGAATTTCTGAGCTATCCATTTAAAAAAAAAAAAAAGAAAGAGATGTAAGTGAAGAAAATGAACTGGAACAAAAAGTTTCTGATAGAGAAATGTTCTGTGAAAAGAGGTGGAAAATCTACCTTGTCATGGATGGTGATGTTTCAACTTTCTCGTGCTCTGTTGAAGTCTTTTCCTTTCCCTTTGCCACTAAGAAGATAAGGATGGACTGTTTTACAGCTAAGTGGTTGGAAGGGGCCTCGGGAGGTTGCCCTGCGCAGGAGGTTGGGGTAGGAGGTCTGCTCTGAGCTCAGGGCAGGCTGCTCGATGGGTGTTGAAACCCTCTCCGAGCAACCTGTTGCTTCTGAATGGCGCTTTGCCACTAAGAAAATAATAAGAGTGGATTATTTTGCAGTTAATTCATCTAGAGATCAAGCCAGCTATTCGAAACCAGATCATTCGCGAGCTGCAAGTTCTACATGAGTGCAACTCTCCATACATAGTGGGCTTTTACGGAGCTTTTTACAGCGATGGAGAAATCAGCATTTGCATGGAGCACATGGTAAGTATGTATAGACCTGTCTTAGCTTGACCATTAATGCAAAACCTCAGCACCAACAGGACTTAAGTTATTGAAGCAGAACTTGGTGTGAATAAAGAATCGAATGCTGTGCTTTGGATTTACTCTGCAGATATGAGGCTGGGGTTGAGATGATCTTTTTTTCCCCTTTTCCAGTATCTGCTCTCCTGTAGAAGACTAAACCATACAAGAGTACCCTCCTAATTGCTGCTTCTTTATCCACAGTTTTATTTAATTTTTATTTTAATTTTATGGCCTCTTCTCCCAAGTGCCAGGGGACAGGACAAGAGGGAATGGCCTCAAGCTCCACCAGGGGAGATTTAGGCTAGAGATTAGGAGGAAGTTTTTCACGGAAAGGGTCATTGGAATAGGCTGCCCAGGGAGGTGGTTGATTCACCTTCCCTGGAGGGGTTTAAGGGACGGATGGACAGGACCCTGAGGGTCATAGTTTAGTGTTTGATAGGAATGGTTGGACTCGATGATCTGATGGGTCTCTTCCCACCTGGTGTTTCTATGATTCTATGATTTGTTTAAGAATATTTACCCAGTTCTACTACTTCTACTTGTTCTGGTTGGGTTTAGTCTTGCTGTGCAGAGTGGAGCAGATCACTCGGATGCTACAGGTGTCTAGTCCTTAGCAACTGTGACACTGAAAATCTCAGTTAGTCTTATTTAGATGAATCCATTTTTTATCTCCTTTTTTTCTGTTACAAATATTACAGAAAATGCAAACGATGAGTAGTGCACGGGAACTGAACAAGCCCAGAGGACCTGATACAAGTTTTTGAATTCCCAGAAAGGTTTTTAACTGTTTCATTTTAATAGTAAAGAACCCATTCTTCTCCACACCTGTTTGTGTTTCTATAACCATATGGAGCCAAACACTAAATTTTCTGTAATTAAAGGTCAGACAATTTTTTTGCCTTTCTTGCATTGTAAAGGGTGTGTTTAAAACACAGTGAATCTAAAGACCTTTTTTATTTCTTTTCCTGAAAAAACTGTTCCTTTGGAGAAAAACCTTATATTTTCTGGAAAGTACGTGTGATTGTTTTAATGCTTCTGGCCTTCTCCTACGGAAATTTTTAGAAGAAATCGATGGTTGCCTAGGAACGAGTGATCATGATCCAGTTTTTAAGCATGTGCTGGCCGAGCAGGAGGTGTGCGTACCCCAAAATACAAATGACTTGGGAATTCTAAAGAAGACAGCTTCTCAAGATTGAAAACAATAACGGAAAAATAAGAAGAAAAATAGAAAAAAAAACCCCGACTGGGCATTGTTTCAGTCTCTATTGTTAAATGTCACAAACGTGCACGTCTGCAGCTGATAAAGGAGGGTGTGTGTGGATGTGTGCTGAGGAGAAGCTTCTTAATTTCTTTATCAGTGAGAAAATTAACAGGAGTGATCGGGGTTTGTCAGCTCCTCAACAGGGACTGATCCATCTGACCAACAGATGGACTCGATGATCCGATGGGTCTCTTCCAACCTGGTTGTTCTATGATTCTATGGTTCTGTGACACTGTCTGCAGTTTGAGGGAAGGCAGCATGAAATCTGGTGTCTCCATGTTCAATCTGGTCCAAGTCAGAGTGGATACAAGATTTTACACACGGAACAATTGATCAAGGAGATACGAAACAGAAAGGGAGGGTGGATTAATTGGTGATCTTCATGAAACCTGTTGATTTTATCTGGATCACTGGTTAGAAGGTTTTGGTCTCCTTTTGGACAGAAGATTAGATGAAAGTCTCCGTCATATTTTTTTTTTTGTACAGATCTCAATTACTGCCAGTCTGAATTCTTATTTTAAGCAGCGAGTTATAAAACAGAAGTATGAATATGAGCAGAAATTTGGAGGTGGAAAAGGCAGGGAACTTGAAGATTTGAGTGGTTGACATTTTTAGGTGCAGAAATTCAAAGCCAGTGCATAACTTTGCTTAGCAGCAGGTACTTAACAGGCAAAAGGACTGGAGTCTGCTCCTGAAAGACGCTGAAGGTTGCAGCCAGCGTGAGGCAATTGAGTTGTTTTCAGCCTCTTCCAAGCTGGGAGCTTGTCCTGAGGGGGAGGAGGGGGAAAACGCTGGTTTTTTTTTTTTTTCATCTGTACGGAATCTTTGTTAATATATCGATGTTTTGGCAGAGACAGTTGTCCAGGACTACAAACTGGTTACACAAGAGGTTTTTCCAGCCTTTCTTTTCCTGTTGGTGTGTTTCAATCAAGTGAAGTGTGTGTGGGTTGTGGTTCTTACAAAAATACGTGATCCAATGACTGTTTATATACTTCCCTTATAAGAGTTTTTTGTTTAGATTTTAGTCCTCAAATAGGAAAACTTTGTATTCAGGCTTTTCTCTTTGCACCTATAAATGGTGATTAAAGCTTCCAAAGCACAGCTTAAGGCAAAGGGCAGTTAATTTCTCAACTGGTTTTTTTTTTTTGTCTTGATTAATGTTTGGTATCAGTGCTCACCCAGACAACAGGATATTGGTTTTTAATCGTAGAATCATAGAACAACCAGGTTGGAAGAGACCCATGGAATTGAGTCCAACCATTCACCATTCAACCATTAATAAGAGAAATAACTTTCTAATTTTTTCTTTGATTGGATATTCCGTGTTCTAGAACTTGTGTGCAAGCCTGTTGTTGAATAGATTGCTGAAAATAAACAACACTTTTTACAGTTTTCCTTTCCAGAAGCTCTTGGCAACAGCGGAATGTATCTGACTTTGCTGGGGATGTATGTACATGCATCCCATTTTAATTAGCCTAATAAGATTAGCGGGATCATTGCTTATTATCAAAATAAAAATGTTTTTTTCCTATTTTTGGTTTGTTGTGAGACATCCCAAATAAACCATCTGTCCATCTGGGAGGTGGACACTCACCCTGGGTGTGCGGAACGGAGAGACCAGCGTTCTCTGTGTAGGATCTCACCTGAGGGAGAAGGGAAGACAAGGATCTGGGTTTAGTCACAGTGATAACGTGGCACTAGCACGTGTTGTAGTCACGAAGAGAAATATCTTTTCCAGTGTGGGGAATCTTCATACTTCTAATTGGGACCATAAAATCTGTGCTTCTTCAGTCCTCACTCTGTCTTTGGAGGGGGAGAGAACACTGTGATAGCTGTGACTAGAGAAAATGCATAGAATCATAGAATCACCAGGTTGGAAGAGACCCACCGGATCATTGAATCAAACCATTCCTATCAAACACTAACCCGTGTCCCTCAGCACCTTGTCCACCTGTACATTAAACCCCTCCAGGGAAGGTGACTCAACCCCCTCCCTGGGCAGTTCCAGTGCCCAGTGACCCTTTCTGTGAAAAAATTTTTTCCTAATGTCAAGCCTAAACCTCCCCTGGTGGAGCTTGAGGCCATTCCGTCTAATCCTGTCCCTTGGGAGAAGAGCCCAGCTCCCTCCTCTCCGCAACTTCCTTTCAGGGAGTTGCAGAGAGCAGTGAGGTCTCCCCTCAGCCTCCTCTTCTCCAGGATAAACACCCCCAGCTCTCTCAGCCGTTCCTCATCAGGCCTGTTCTCCAGCCCCTTCACCAACTTTGTTGCTCTTCTCTGGACTTGCTCCAGAGCCTCAACATCCTTCTTGTGAGGGGCCCAGAACTGTTATTGGTTATTTGTTATTGGTATTGGTAACAGAACTGTTATTGCACATTATTGGTCTGAAAGTCGCAGCAACCTGTTAAATTCCTAGTACTTGGTCGATAGGTATTTATAGCGAGCACCTCCTTAATGATGTGGAAATACTGGTATGGAAGATCATAGGGTGAAGTGTTTGAGCGACGCTGTTACTGGCCAAGTGTTTGTTTCAAATAAAAATGAAACCGAATCATTCCTACTGAGGAACGGTTTATTTTTTTCCGCATGTGCACTGCAACGATGTTAAATCCAACATGGAAAGCAACAATTTCTTTTTGGTCACCAAATTAGGCTTTGGACTATATTTATATCTAAATATTGTAAAGCAGTTGCATTAAATCTTGACTGTTGCGATGTTTATTATTAGGACGGTGGCTCCTTGGATCAAGTGCTGAAAAAGGCTGGAAGAATTCCAGAGCAGATCCTGGGCAAAGTTAGCATCGCGGTAAGTGCCTTCGTAGCTCTCGAGGGCTGGGAGTTGGGGGACGTTTATATGTCAGATCCAGGAAGCTGCTGCTTCAGGACTTGAGGGCTGTGGCAGAGAATTGTTATCACCAGATGAAGTGTGTTAACTTTCTTTGGAAAAGCACTCTTCATGAACATCATCATTGGTAGCTCAGGGCTTCGGAACGTGGAACACTTTCTATTGTGTTCACTTTGATTTTCTGCTTTTGCCTCCACTGATGCTTCTGAATAAGAACAGAACTAACATTTCACTAAAAAATTTTGCATCCACATCCCTTGTGGAACAAGCTTTGTGTGCAAAACCCCCAGTTGGGGTTTGGCTTGCTCTGTTTTTCTAGTCTGAGCTGGAGGTATGAATTAAAATATTGATTTGCAGTCATTACATTTTGGGATTTCTGTTGTGTTGCATTCGGTTGGAATTCTTATTCAGACAAAACATGCAGCAATCTCTTACACTTCATAAACTGAATTATTTTATTTGTCTTTAGGTAATAAAAGGACTCACATATCTGAGAGAAAAGCATAAAATAATGCACAGAGGTGAGAAAAATGTTACATTGTAACTGTTCTTGAATATAATTTTAATTCAAGTTAAAATTTGTGCTTTTGCTTTGGTGTTTTTTATAGTTCTTTATGACTTTGGTTCAGAGGGTTTGTCTTGGGTAGTGTAAGGCAAACGTTTTATCCTGTTTTCCAGGCCCCTCACCAGCTTTGTTGCTCTTCTCTGGACTCACTCCAGTGATGTAATAATTAATATATAATATAGAGATATAATAATTAATGCTTCATAAAGAAAACAGCATTACAAGCCTTGTCCCACAGTGTCTATTTCTTCATTGCAACTTCTAGCCTTTTGATGGTGATGCAACTATTAAACGTGAAAACGAAATCTTTGGAGATTCACAATTAAAACCTCTGACCTACAATTAAATTAACAATTCAACACCCATTAAAACTTTTAAACTAAGTCACCATTTCTACCACCTGTCTTACATTTACATAGAATCATAGAACAAGCAGGTTGGAAGGGACCCATCGGATCATCTAGTCCAACCATTCCTATCAAACACTAAAGCAAATCCTTATTTATAGACATCTGTTGTACAGCATCGTGTCTCTTATGTATAAAAGACTTTTTTATTTTATGTGGGTTCACGGTGCTTTTAAAATGTTGTCCCACACTCCTTTAGTGACTTTACTGTAAAATGTCGTGCCTTATTTTCAGCTTATAGTTGCCCTCTTAAAACTCCAGCTTTCTCATTAATGTGATGCATGTTCTGTTCAACAAAAATGACACTTGATATGGTAAAGTAATGAATTCCACTATTCCTGACGTAAGCATAAACTGAAGACTGGAGATGGAGCACTCGGTGTTTTTGCTTCGGTGGCTCTAATCACCGCAGCAATCACGCCATGTGGGTAAACCATGCCAAATGCTCGCTGAGTTTTGTACCATATGAGATCAGGCTTCAGATTATAAAAAGTATCTTCATCAGACGCGGGTATGTGTAATCAAAAAGAGTAATTAGCAGTCGCAGTCCATACAATCTGTTGCAGGATTACCTTACACATGAAGTAGGCTGTGTTTATTACACATTTCTGTTTTGGTTTTTCTTTTTTTCTTTCCTCCCTCCTGGAGGAAGGAGGCTGGAGGGTAGGCTCTGTAACGGTTTCTGATGGTAGTTGCTAAGTAATTTGTCTCTGTCCAGAGCATTAGAGAGACTTCTGGGAAAGAGCTCGTCTTATTTTAGGACATCCTGGAAAAGTGACCAGTTTTCAATTCAGCCCCAGCAGAGGTTTGTTACTGTGTTGGTTGCTTGCAAGTTTTTAGGTTGTTCTTGCTCGGCTGGTTGCTGAGACAGCAATATTTTTTTCTTCTTTCCCTCCACCTTTGCAATCTGTAAATCTGATCAATCCAAAAATAAAGCCTTTCTGATCTTGTTTAAGTGCAGCTTAGCCTCCCAGGGTTGTCTGCAATCAGAGAGATGACACTTCAAGTGCATGGCCCAGTAAAAGTTCCTCTCTTAGCCTGGAATCCGTGCTACTGGATTATGATTTTTAATTTTTTAGTTTGGTTTTCACCCTGTGTGCTCTGACAACATCAGGAACGCTTGTCATCGTACACATTTTACAGAAGCTCTGAGTGAAATGTGTGATGTCTGATAAAGCGGGAGCTAAAATGTTAACTTGGAAGTTGGGAATGGCTAGTGCAGGAAAACTATTCAAAACAGTGTTTCCGTCTCTCAAAATAAGACTGGGAGTGGGGAGAAATCTCTGTATGGGATCCCTGCTTTGAAACTTAGAATCATAGAATCACCAAGTTGACCCACCAGATCATCGAGTCCAACCATTCCTATTAAAACTTGTAGTCATCCAGCTTGTTTTCTTGGCTCCTTGACTAGTCTTGCCCATTAATGTATATTTTAAAAATCAAGCGCGTGCAGAGTGGTTGAAAACCTGCTTTTCTTGGGTTATGCTACTTCAGAGAACTATTTAAGAGAATGTTGGTGATGCATTTGCTCAGATGGATCGTGATGTCGGTCATAAAGGGCAGCAAAACCCCAGATGGAAGGTGCAGCAGCCTCTCAGCGCGAGGGGCGGCTCCAACTGCTTCCTCGCAGAGATGCAGGATGAACTAGCTGTGACCTCTGGGGAAAGGTATTTACTTGTCATTACAGACAGCTCAAGGAAGACGTCATTAGGGCCTTATTAAGGAGGGAATGGAAAATACGGTCTTTTTATAGACAGTTAGCTCAGCCATCCTGTGGTTTGGTCTGCTCGGGAAAGACATGACAGAAACTGCAGAACTTCTCAAAGACAAACTGCTGGGAGACAAAGCAGGTGCAGAAAAGGAAGGGGCTTGGATCAGGGCTACGGTAGATATTTTCAGAGTAAATCCTGTTAAATAAAGATATTTGTGTAGAAAACGCTGCTTCTGCTGTCCTGTTTGTTTGCAGTTAATACCAGGAGGCACTGAATGGCAAGGGAAGAAATTTCCTGTGACTAATTATTAAGGATATTGCTGCTGGTTGTTAAGATGTACAGAGTTTCTTTTGGAGTGTTTTACCTGTGGATGAATAAAAATCCTACAAGTTAATCAGAAAATAATTCGAGCATGGTCTGGAGTGTCATCCTCTGGAGAGTCTCCTCCTTGAGAAATCTTAAAACACTTTTCCATGCATTCCAGTTGCAGCCAAGGTTCAGTTGTTGGTTCTAGCGCAGGATGCCGAGATTATTCTCATGACACTCAGCCTTGGGAAACTCAAAGAAGTTGGGAGATGCCAATAATGTGCTGTGAGACATGTTGTCACGTGTCTAGCTGCTCAGTAACCGCACGAATCGTTGCCTGGTGGTGCTGTGTTAATAGCCAGGGCCACCCCTCGCTCACGAGGGACTTTGGCTTGTGCTGGGAGGGAGAGAACAGGGCTCAGGCAGAGGAGATGCCTTTTAGAGATTACCAGATGTCCTGTAAACTCTAGAAACCTCTTTATATCAACTCACTCTCCTTTCAGTGGCTAGAATCATAGAATCATAAAACAACCAGGTTGGAAGAGACCCACCGGATCAAGTTTTGTTTTGCTCTTTAAAAGGGAGCTGGAGGTGACAGCTAAAATACAGCTTTGCCTTCATTTTCCATCTCCATGGATCTTGTTCCGTGAGGCTTAGTCTTGTGCAGGGAAATCTTTTTTTTTCTGGTGATGTCCTCTTGACATCACAAACGAGAGTCAGTTCCTCAGAAACTGAAACATGAGGTACACAGCGTATACTCGTGTTTAAAAGTGAAAAGCAAGTGAAAATGTCCTGCAGACTATAGACTTGCAGAGCGGTTCTTGACTAGCACTTGCGTGGAATTCTGACAGGCTGAGCTGATCTCTTCAAAACCCCCTTTCAAGTCCCCTTCTTTCTCTAGCATTCTTAGCAAATGTGAGCTGTTGATTGCTTCTCCCGATAATGCATTAGTAATGACCAGCTAAGCAGAAGATAAATTAAAAAAAAACTTCTAACAGCTGCAAAAGAAATGCTAAACCATTGTTCTCGGTACCTTTGCCTTCACAAATAGCTGTTATTAGTTGCTTAGCTACCGGTGACCCTTATTAAATTTACATTTAGAAGAAGCGATGAATTCAGAATCGTGAGGGGGTGCTAGCGCAGGGGAACAGGCTCAGAGTATTTTAAATGCAGCGTTTCAGTAGTAGGATAATTAATTTTTTTTTCAGAGCTTTTTAAAAAAAAAAAAAATCCTTGACAACAAACAAAACCAAAACCACATGCACACACCTCCAGCCTTGCCAAACACACCCCAGAAGGAGAACGCGCTCCAGGGCCTGTTTTGCTGCAGGATCATAGAATCATAGAACAACCAGGTTGGAAGAGACCCATCAGATCATTGAGTCCAACCATTCCTATCAAACACTAAACCGTGTCCCTCACGACCTCGTCCACCCGTCCCTTAAACCCCTCCAGGGAAGGTGAATCAACCCCCTCCCTGGGCAGCCTATTCCAATGCCCAATGACCCTTTCTGTGAAAAACCTCCTCCTAATCTCTAGGCTAAATCTCCTCTGGCGGAGCTTGAGGCCATTCCCTCTCGTCCTGTCCCCTGTCACTTGAGAGAAGAGACCAGCTCCTTCCTCATTTATGCTTAGGTATGTGGGAAGGCTGAGTTGAGGATAATGATGCGGCTGCCATATCTCATTGACCTTTGTAAAGGAAATTGGTAGGGCTTCCCTTATTGATTAGGCAAAAGAACATAGAATCATGGAATAAGCAGGTTGGAAGAGACCCACCGGATCATCGAGACATGATTAAAGAGGAGTTGCGCTGGCATACACTTCCAGATTTATCTCAAGGAGGATTTAGATGCCCAAACTTCATATTTGAAAGCCAAGAGGTGAACTAAAACCATCAAGCTAACAGCCTTTTCGCACCTGTAATTTAATAAAATCTGTTTATTTAAATAGAGAACCTGTGAAATGGGTAGGAAACCACATTTCTTCTGAGTATTCCTAGAGAAGGGCTGGAATTGTGTCATAGTTAGAAGGGAAACAAAGATTTAGGCTGCAGATTAGGAGGAAGTTTTTCCACACAGAGGGTCATTGGGCATTGGAATAGGCTGCCCAGGGAGGGGGTTGATTCCCCTTCCCTGGAGGTGTATAAGGGACGGGTGGATGAGGTCCTGACGGACATGGTTTAGTGTTTGATAGGAATGGTTGGACTAGAAGATCTGGTGGGTCCCTTCCAACCTGGTTGTTCTATGATTCTATAATCTTTACCTTTCGTGTTACGTTCATTGTATAATTTCCCGTTTTATCTATTATAAGTTTAAATCGCCCATTATTTTTTTTTTCCCCAGATGTTAAACCGTCTAACATTTTGGTAAACTCTAGAGGAGAAATCAAGCTTTGCGATTTTGGTGTCAGTGGACAGCTGATAGATTCTATGGCAAACTCCTTTGTTGGCACACGCTCCTACATGTCTGTGAGTACAGATTTTATAGCTATGCACATACTACGCGTGATTATCGTTATCACAATCCCGGTAATTAAATAAACCAGCTGTTGCTGTTACTGCTGCTGTTTGCAGTTCAGAGCTTGCTGAATTCCAGGAGGAATCATACCAGATTGTGGGTGAGGGGGAAAGGGCTGTTGCAAGAAAAGCCAAACAACTCGAATTGTTTTGAAATGGTACAAGAGAGAAGCGATTGTGTCTGCCTTGCAGAATCCTCTTGATTAATGCGTTTGGGTTTTGTACGCATGTCTCCAGAAGAAAACTTGAATTTGTAGTTTGCTTCCCTTATCGAGTGCGGATCCCTTTGTGCTCCAGTGTCACTAGGGAGGCAGCTGCTTGCCTGCACTAGTCATAGAATCACCAGGTTGGAAGAGACCCACCAGCTCATCGAGTCCAACCGTTTTTGAATTTTTGAATCAGTAAAGTTACCTTCTCTCTCCTTCCCGAAGCAGAAAGCCAAGAAGTGCTTTGCAGGGAACCCAGGTGAACCTTCAGTCGCCTGTTCCAGCTTTGCCTGTTGTCATTAATAGCAGCAACATAGAATCATAGAACAACCAGGTTGGAAGGGACCCATCGGATCTTCTAGTCCAACCATTCCTATCAAGGAGTATATGTTAATAGATGTTAAGCTGAAGAATTAAAACTGCAACACAATAGCCTCATTTTTAAAAACATCTCAGAGTTATTTTGCCTTCCCCCATTGCAGTGTTTTATGGAACTTGGATGAGGGATTTAAAGAAAGGTGGATAAGTCACTCACTGGAAGATGCTGTGCTTGTTCGGAATCTCTTGGGGGTTCATCCTTCACTTTATCCAGGCTAGTGCAGAAAGCAGTGTTTTTCTTTCTTCTTACAATACTGTTTCCCCTCCCTTTTATTTTTCAGCCGGAAAGACTACAAGGAACTCATTATTCGGTGCAATCGGATATATGGAGCATGGGGCTGTCGCTGGTAGAAATGGCGATTGGCAGATACCCCATTCCTCCTCCTGACTCCAAGGAGCTTGAATTAATGTTTGGCTGCCCAGTGGAGGGAGACTCTCCGGTCACCGAGACCTCCCCCAGGCAAAGAACCCCCGGCCGACCCATGAGCTGTGAGTCAGAGTGAGCTGTTCACTTCTTCTCCAGTACCCTTCTCTGTCAGCTTAAAAGCTTTCATAGAATCACAGAACAACCAGGTTGGAAGAGACCCATCGGATCATCGAGTCCAACCATTCCCATCAAACACTAACCCATGTCCCTCGGCACCTCATCCACCCGTCCCTTAAACACCTCCAGGGAAGGTGAATCAACCCCCTCCCTGGGCAGCCTATTCCAATGCCCAATGACCCTTTCTGTGAAAAACCTCCTCCTAATCTCTAGGCTAAATCTCCTCTGGCGGAGCTTGAGGCCATTCCCTCTCGTCCTGTCCCCTGTCCCTTGGGAGAAGAGCCCAGCTCCCTCCTCTCTACAACCTCCTTTCAGGTAGTTGTAGAGAGTAATGAGGTCTCCTCTCAGCCTCCTCTTCTCTCCTCTTTCCTTACTCGATAGTCACCTGCACCAGGAGACTTTAAACTTCCAAACAATCAGGATTGCATGGGGCACCTCTCTATGAGGAGGTATTAGAGTTTGAGACTCGAGGAGCAGCGTTTGTCGATAACATCAACATCGTTAGTAACCCTTTCTCTTCTCTTTCTCACCTCTACGAGGCAGTGCCCATCGCAGTACGATGGGAAGATTCCCACTGAAGTTCATGGTTTGGATCAGACCTGAAAACAGTGTCTCCTTGTGTGACAGTGTCCCCAGGCTTCTCTTCCACTATTTATTTTTTTAACCCTGTAAACCTACTGGGTGCAGCACACCCACCATGTAAGAACAGAGCACGTAAATAACATGTTGCTCTTCCCTGGTGACAGAGGTAATTTAACACTCTATTTTTCCACTTTCACAATTAGCTTATGGACCAGACAGCAGACCCCCAATGGCAATCTTTGAACTTCTTGATTACATCGTCAACGAGGTAACCAATTATTTGCCGTTTTTCAAATTTATTTGTAAACATAGAATCACAGAACAACCAGGTTGGAAGAGACCCATTGGATCATCGAGTCCAACCATTCCCACCAAACACTAAACCATGTCCCTCAGCACCTCATCTACCTGCACCTTAAACACCTCCAGGGAAGGGGAATCAACCCCCTCCCTGGGCAGCCTATTCCAATGCCCAGTGGCCCTTTCTGTGAAAAACTTCCTCCTAATCTCTAGTCTAAATCTCCCCTGGTGGAGCTTGAGGCCATTCCCTCTCATCCTGTCCCTTGTCCCTTGGGAGAAGAGCCCAGCTCCCTCCTCTCTACAACCTCTTTTCAGGTAGTTGGAGAGAGTAATGAGGTCTTCTCATTACATTACATGTAAAGCTTCCCAGCATTTGGGGTGGGGTTAGGGTTGGGATAAGTTGAGTCTTCTGATGTTTTATTGCTGCAGTAGGAGACACACATCTGTGTTAGGTTAAATTTAAATTATTCCTGGGAAAACTTTCATTCATTTCTTTCTGTCCTTTATGCAGGTTTTCCAGTTGGATCATGCAACCTGATAGGACAGTTATTAGCAAGCAGTATGATCATGTATATCTGAAACTGGGTGGGGGCTTTTTTGTTTGTTTTGGTCTTACAGGATTATAAATGAGGTTATTTCTCTCTTCCAAGTAGCTAAGTACTAAGCTTAAATTGATCGGTATTTTCATAGAATCATAGAACAACCAGGTTGGAAGAGACCCATCGGATCATCGAGTCCAACCATTCCTATTTTACAGCTGACAGTCTGCTTCAAGATGGATGACTGCTGATTTTCTTTGAAGTAATGACTATGTTTTTATTTTCAGCCACCTCCAAAACTGCCCAATGGTGTATTTGGTTCTGAATTTCAAGATTTCGTTAACAAGTGGTGAGTATTTTCTCTGTGGCTAAGTTGGACGTGTTTGGGATCAGCTCTGCAGATTCCAATCAGGCAGCCCCCTTCTAGAGGCAGATCCTTACTCGTAAGGATGATGGTCACAGCTTTCTGCGGTGACTGTTCCGTAGGACGCAGAATCCTTCAGGCTTCGGGCGTTTTTCCTAGTGCTTCATCCCACTTCAGTGATACCAGCACTGAACCAGTATATTCAGTGCTAAGGGAGGCAGTTCCTTACAGTTTGCAAGTTTAGCTTATTTATTAAAAGCTTATGATTATTTATTAAAAGCTTATTATTATTTATTAAAAGCTTATTATTATTATTTATTAAAAGCTACACGTGTGTATTTACTGTTTCCAAAATGAAGAACAGTAACGCAACAGCCATACTTGATACTGAGCTTGAGAGACTTAGGTGAAAGAAACCTGAGTGATCAAGCGGTTTGTGTCATTGAGATTTTGTTTAAATGGGAATGTGATTTCTCCAGTCTGGGTGTAGACACTCACTTCTGCCCCCACTGAGCAGTATCGGACAATTCGGGATTTCACAGCCGTGAAAAGGAATTGCTCACAGACCTGGGTCTGCGTTTGGGAAGCAGCACGTTCCCTCGTGCTTCTGTCTAGAGAGGCGTCTTCCTCAGACCAAGCAGGACACCAACGTGATAGGACTTGATCGTTATCTTAAAATAGCGTATAACTTGTGTAACGCTTTCTGTTTTTCCAGTTTAATTAAAAACCCTGCCGAGAGAGCTGATTTGAAGCAGCTGATGGTAAGTGGATGTTTGTAACTCGAACGAGGAGCACTCTCCCATGCAGTTTAGGTTCCCGACTGACCCGAGAGCAGGATGGGAGCACATGGCCAGGGGGTCGTGCGGCTCTTCTGAGCCAGAGATCAAGGAGCTTCAGGCTTCCACACACTCCTAGAACAGGGACTAGCAAGGAGATCCAAACTGGTGGGTTTGGGAGTCTGTCACTTGATAATTACGAGCACCACAGTGCTATTAGACTAATCAGCAAAAGAATTCTCTTTCTTAGGTTTATCATAGAACAACCAGGTTGGAAGAGACCCATCGGATCATCAAGTCCAACCATTTAGTAGTCAATAACAAGGAATATAGATGTTTACTTTCAATAGGAAGAACAAAATCCTATGTACCTTATGGACTAGTTAAATAACTTCTATTGATCTTTTGCAAAATGCAAAGTTCGTCTCTTACCAGCTTTGTCTTGCAAAATCTGTAGAACTACTAGACACAAACAGATCCTTTATTTCTTTTCTACATGAAATGACGTTACCAGTTTCAGTGGATTGTGGCCTTCAGCGTAGTGGCCGGATTTAGAGATTGGTGGGAATAGTTGGACTCGATGATCCGGTGGGTCTCTTCCAACCTGGTGATTCTATGATTCTTATGATTAATAATTCTATGAATTTATGATTAACCTCTGCGGAAATTCAGGTTTTCCCTGCCCTGATCCTGCTGTACAAAATCAGGGTGCAGACTGCAGTCAGACTCCATTATGAAAAGCCTTTCTGTGCACAGGCAGATATTTTCCAGAGCATTATCTCAAGTGGCTGAGTCACATCCTTATCGTGTAGTCTGGTGCAAGCCTCCAGCAGCAGGCAGTGTGTAGGCAGCGTTCCTCTGGAACACTTTGCAGTGTTTGCGCTTGATGGGCTGGGTGCTTCCCGAACCCTGCGGAAAAGCTTTCTTGGTCACTTCATGTGGTTTGCAGAGTTTTACAGCTACCGTGAGGCCTGGAAGGAGATTTGTATCAGAAATGGTGTGACCAGCAGGGCCAGGGAGGTGATTCTCCCTCTGGACTCAGCACTGGGGAGGCTGCTCCTTGAATCCTGTGTTCAGTTGTGGGCCCCTCAGCACAAGAAGGATGTTGAGGCTCTGGAGAGAGTCCAGAGAAGAGCAACGAAGCTGGGGAAGGGGCTGGAGAACAGAACCTATGAGGAGCGGCTGAGAGAGCTGGGGGGGTTTATCCTGGAGAAGAGGAGGCTGAGGGGAGACCTCATTACTCTCTCCAACTACCTGAGAGGAGGTTGTAGAGAGGAGGGAGCTGGGCTCTTCTCCCAAGGGACAGGGGACAGGACGAGAGGGAATGGCCTCAAGCTCCACTAGGGGAGATTTAGGCTGGAGATTAGGAGGAAGTTTTTCACACAGAGGGTCATTGGGCATTGGAATAGGCTGCCCAGGGAGGGGGTTGATTCCCCTTCCCTGGAGGTGTTTAAGGGACGGGTGGATGAGGTCTTGAGGGACTTGGTTTAGTGTTTGATGGGAATGGTTGGACTCGATGATCCGATGGGTCTCTTCCAACCTGGTTGTTCTATGATTCTATGAGTGCTTTGTCCGATAACGTTGTTCTCCCCTGCTCAGATTCACGCGTTCATTAAGAGATCTGAAGCGGAGGAGGTGGATTTTGCTGGGTGGCTTTGTTCAACCATAGGCCTTAACCAACCAAGTACACCCACGCATGCTGCTGGAGTCTGAGTGTGGAAGAGCCAATCCCTCTACTGTCCATCTGTTAACAACAACAACGACGCTCTTTTGGTCCTTTTTCCTCGGCTTGTACCTGTTCAAACACATATTTCACCTCTTAAGGAAGGATGTCTTTATAGCATGTGCCAAATGGTTTGAAATTTTGTCCTGAACTAATTGGTATCGTATTGGATGACATTCGTTTACTGACCAAACCGTTAACGATGTTTAAGTTCCAGTGCTTGCTGATTTTAAGTGATTATGGATATTCTTTCTTAACGCAAATATCACCGCGGGGGGCGCTTTGCCCTCAGCTTGTTTGAACTTTATCAGGATTCCTTGTTAAATCGTCGGTACTTCAATCATGCTTTACCTAATCTCCCACGCGACAAGGGTTAGGGACGCTCCGAAGCTGTGTGTGTCGAGCATGCTTCTGCTGCTGCCAAACCGCCTCCGAAAGTCACACCTGACGGTTCCGGTTCTGCTCTTCTTTAGAGATCTCTCCCCTTCCAGGTAAAGAAGGCAAGAGCCCTGCCTTCCTTGGAAGGGACAGGGCCGTATTCTGATTGTAGACTTGTTCATATTTCTATATTTATTTTTAAAACATATCGTCATACTTGGGTTTAGTGACGTCTGTCTTTCTAATTGATTTTTTTTTTTTTTTTAAAAAAAAAAAAAAAGTTAGTTCTCGCAAGTGTCCTCCAGAATCAAGACAAAGATCCAGGCAATTTGTTTTCTTTTAACCTAAGAATTCATGACGACTGTGTTAGTGTCTAAAGTGTATGAAGATCCTCTATTGTTTTATTCTCTCAGATGTTTAGCAATGAATTCTCTTAATAAATATATTATCAAGTAACCTCTTGAAGATTGAAACTCTTAAGATGTCACCAAAGACTTAATCTGACCTCACTGCTGCCCTGAAGCTCTTAAGACTTCACCAAAGACTTAATCTGACCTCACTGCTGCCCTGCGCACAGTTTTGTGCTCTCTTTTTCCGCAACTGAGCAACTTCCTTAGTTTGAAGAGGCGCCAGATTGTCCTTTTTTGCTTTTTTTCCAGTGTGTGGAATGGGGCTGGAGGCAGCTGTCGTCGCAGGGTGTTCACCCAAACGCAGGAGTGGTGGAAGGAGCTGCTTGTCTCTGTCACAGAGTGTTCTCTGCTCCTTTCCTCAGTTTATTTTTCTTCAGCCAGTCTTCTAGAGCAGAAGAGGAGGGGAGGGTACAGCTCTATCCCCCCCAGGCTTGCTCTGTCCCCCACCCTGAGTACTGCTGGAAGGAGTTGTTTAGTTCCTTGCAAGGCTGTCTGGGATGTGGCTGAAGTTCTTTCCCAGAAAGAAGCCAAATCATTCCAGAGACGAACTTCCCTTGGCCGACAGCATCGAGTGTCGGAGAGGGAGAGACCAACCCTCGACCCCTCAGCAGCAGGAAAGGACATGGTGCAAACCCAAGGCTTCTTCAGCTTCTGTCTCCAGTGTGACTGGGGTAGAGACAGCACCGTGTAGCGTTTAACTTAAAGCCTCCCCCGAGAGTTATATGTGCATCGGACACGTTGCACACAGAAAAACACTTCCCACCTTTGACTGCTTTGTAAAAGGAATCTGCAGTCAGAGAACGGTGACTTTGTAGAGAATGAAATCCTCCTTTACTCGCAGGAATTTGAACAATGCAAGTGCAGCGGGAGAGCAGGTACAGTCCCTCCTTGCCGCAGGAGGTAAACGCTCTGCTCTGTAATCCAAAGCAAGCAAAAGGCAGGAAGAAAGGATATGAAGTGTATCCACAAACCCAACTCTGACACACGCTGGCAACTAATAACGTTTTTTCAACCACCTAAATTAGTCTTTGGAGATGAAACCCTCGAGTCCAGAAGTAAAGCTAAGGAGGCAGCAGGTGCTGCTGCACCACCAGGAGCTCAGGGCAGAACCTGGAATGTGCTGAGCGCTGGGCTGGGAGAGGAAAGGAGAGGCTGGCGACTCAGCTGCTTCCAACCCAGCTCTTCCCACACCCACAGTTTATTCTGTTTTCTCAGAGCTGCCACCGACACCGGGAGCACATCAGGGACTCCTTGTGCAACCACCAGCCCAGGCTCGAACAGGCTCTTTTCTGAATGAGACAGTTAACTAAGTGGCCGAGTTAGAATATTTCTTTTATTGGTTTTAATCAGCTTAACAGATTTGGGTTTCTGTGCTTTAAAAACAAATTGATAAAACCAGCAGCTGCACCAACCACGGTGTGTGCACTCTCTGAGGGGAAAGAACGTGTCATCTACTGTGAAGAGCTTGTCACCATCCCATGGAAGAAACTGGGGGGGGGCCTGTGCTCACTTCTCATTCTATAAAGAAAGTTCTTAAACTCCTCCTCAAAGATCACTTGAAAGCAGAGGTGGGACTTGCATCAAGTTATGAAGTTACTGTGCAGGGAAAAAGAAAATAACACTAATATATCAATATTATTTGTTATTACAAGTAGCACAGACCAATTCTTACTGTACAATTTGTGAACAAATGAAAGGCTCATTGGCTGCTACTCTGAAAGAGCGAGAAGTGGGAAACACCTCTGGGTTCAGTCAGACTGAACGAGAAGTGGGAAACACCTCCGGGTTCAGTCAGACTGAACGAGAAGTGGGAAACACCTCCAGGTTCAGTCAGACTGAACGAGAAGTGGGAAAACACCTCCGGGTTCAGTCAGACTGAACGAGAAGTGGGAAACACCTCCGGGTTCAGTCAGACTGAACGAGAAGTGGGAAACACCTCCGGGTTCAGTCAGACTGACAGTAGCAGCAGCAGATCCAGGCAGAGGCTGCAGGATGGACCCTGCGTCCCCCTCAGGTACAGGGAGCACCAGCCTAGGTTCCTGCGGAACTGAGAGCACAGACATTGGAAGCCCAGAGACAACCCTGACCTTGTCTTTTCTACCCATGTACCTCAAACCTCCCTGGATGCAGGAGAGGCTGTAACAGAATCATTGGTTCCACAAATGCTTTTGTTTTTCAGCATCAGGAAATAAGAACAGGTGAATTATTGCTCTTAGTGTATATGTTAAAGCAACCTGACTCGATTACTGACCTTCCATCCCCATCCAAGGATGCAGGAGCTACATATGAGGTTTTAAATGCGGAAGGGATTGTGCTACATTATTTCTTTTCATGCTAAGCCAACCCTTGCAGAGCTCGTGACCTTCTGAGTTTGGGTGTAACTTCCCTAAACCCCCAAAATCTTGCGTATCCTAAGTTCATTGCCATGTACAGGGCAAAATGAAAACCAGTTGGTGAATTCTATATGAACGAAGAAGAAATTCCTGAGTCCGTATGAAAAACACATCTCGGGTATCTTTCCTCTCAGGAGTCTGATTCCTCCTCTTCTTCCTCCTCCTCCTCTTCCCGAGTTTGAAGACTGAGGTGTAATTCTGTTTGATTGATAGCAGCCTCGTTGTCCATCTGCCCTAGAGTCTGCCACGAGAGAAGAAGTTACCATCTGTCTTGTTAATTAGCAAGACGAGCAGCGATAATGAATTGCTGACGAGCAGGGGCTGGTGGAGGAGCCCATGGGGTGATGAGCACCAGGTCATGGTAATGGAGCTCCAACTGGTTCCAGCATCCACAGACTGAGCTGAGAGCTCCAAGGGTCTCCGTGTGCACCCCCACCCCCCCACCCCAACAGGACAAGCCAGAGAATCACAGAATAACCAGGTTGGAAGGGACCCCCAGGATCATAGAGTCCAACCATTCCCATCAATCTCTAACCCATGTCCCTCAGCACCTCGTCCACCCGTCCCTTAAACCCCTCCAGGGAAGGGGAATCAACCCCCTCCCTGGGCAGCCTCGGACACTGCCCAATCACCCTTTCTGGGAAATTTTTTTTTCCTGATGTCCAGCCTGACCCTCCCCTGGTGGAGCTTGAGGCCATTCCCTCTCGGCCTGTCCCTTGGGAGAAGAGCCCAGCTCCCTCCTCTCCACAACCTCCTCTCAGGTAGTTGTAGAGAGCAATGAGGTCTCCCCTCAGCCTCCTCTTCTCCAGGATAAACACCCCCAGCTCTCTCAGGGGTTCCTCATCAATCAGGCCTGTTCTCCAGCCCCTTCACCGGCATTGGCCGCAGCACCAAACCAAACCTCCCAGGCGGCAGCTATTTCCCATCCAGCCGGAAACGCCTCCTTCCCGGGTCGGGAGAAAGAAACCCCCTTCGGGTTGGACCGGGAGGGACCAGGCCCCGACGCAGGGCTCTTGTCCCCGGGGGGAAGCGTCCCCCTGGCTCACCTCGAGCGGCTGCTGGGCCCGTCCGGCCGCGCTGCTCTGCTCCCCTCCGCGCATCATGGCCCGCAGCGCCAGCTCCTCCACCTGCGAAGGCGCAGAGCAGGGCTGCAGCCGGGGCCGTTCCCCCCCCCCTCCACCGCGTCCTTCCCTCCCCGCGCTCCCCCCACCCCTGCCCCGCGGACCCTGAGGCGGGTGAGCTGGTCCCGCAGCGCCGCCCCCGCCCTCCGCAGCGCCTCCTCCTCCCTGCGCAGCTCCTGCAGCCGGCTCAGCATCCTCCCATCGCCTTGCCCAAGCGCCACCCCCCGGGACACGCCCCCTCCCGTGACGCCACCCGCGCGCCGCTGCTCGCGCGCTTCCGGGTCGCCTCAGCCGCCACCACGTGGCCGCCGGCTCCCCCCCCCCCAAGCCCCGATTCACGGCACCCACACAGCGTCTCGTTCCAACAGGATTTATTGGTGGCCAAGCCACAGCGCAGTTTCCAGACACCGGCGAGCGAAGCGCTGGGTTTACGCTTCTGCCTTGGCTGGGGCCTTGGCCTCAGTCTTAGCCGCAGCCTTGGCCTTGGCTGCAGCAGCGCGCTTGGCCTCCGCCAGCTTGGCCCGACTCTTGGCCCTCTTCTCTTCCTTGAGCTTGTGCTAAAAAAGACAAAACCAGCATCAGCGTGTGACCTGAGACACACGGCCCCAGCCCAGGGGTTGCGGGCGCTGAGCACACTCACGTTGCGCTCGTGGCGCAGGATCGTGTTGCGCCGCATGGTCTTGGCGTAGGGGTTCAGCTTGATCATGATCCTCAGGTTCTTCAGAGGGTTCTTCTTCAGGACTCTGCGGTGGATCTTCTTCCTGCAGAGAACAGACAAATGGCAGCAGCTTGTCTGTCATTCGGGTTCTGGTAAATTTTCCCTGCAATCCAGGCAACCTCAATTCCCAGCATTTACACTGAGGGAAACGAACTCCAGCCCAGCCTCACATCCCACTGCATGGAGATTCCCAATCTCCCTACAAAGCCTCACACGCAGCCATTCCTACAGACCGAGCTTCCTATTCATAGAATAGTTTGGGCTGGAAGGGACCTTTAAGATCATTCAGTGCCACCCCTGCCATGGGCAGGGACACCTCCCACTGGATCAGGGTCTCCAAGCCCCATCCAACCTTGCCTGGAACCCCTCCAGGAATGGGGCAGCCACCCCTGCTCTGGGTGACCCAGTTCCCCTCACAGGGAACCATTTCTTTCCATGATCTCACCTCAACTCTCCTCTTTCAGCTTAAAACCATTCCTCCTCATCCTGATCCAGAGGCCCTCCCTGATCCAGAGGCCCTCCCCAGCTTTCCTGGAGCCCCTTTCAGTCCCTGCAGCGTTTTTGTTAAGGAAAAATTCTCACTTAGGAGGACGCAGAGCCTTCTGGATTTCCTGGCTCCTCATGATCCTTCCAATGTCTGTGTTGGTCATCTTATGCATGGGCAGGCTGCAAACAGACATTCACAGCATGAGCAGAATGGCAGAGCCATAGCCAATCCAGTGGGAACAGGCCCCAAGGCTCCGTTCCCACAGGACCAGCAACCCCGAGCTGCTCTCCCAGCCCGTTGCCCCGTGGCCACTGCTGGCCCTGCTCACTTGTAGTCGCTCTTGAGGGTGGCAGGTTTGCGCCACGTGCCGTACAGATCGTCCAGCTTGCGGAAGGCACTTTCTGTCCAAATGCAGAAACGCCCAACGTGGCCACCGGGAGCGAGTCTCAGCAGATTCAGCTTGTTCACGTTCAGAAGAGTAATTCCTACCAAAAACCAGACAAACTACTCCTTTAGTTTGTAATTAACACCAAGGGATGCACAGAGAGACAAGAAAGCAGAGACAGGGGTGTGTCTGCTTTGACAAAGCCAACAGCCTCATCTTTAACTGCTCCAAATGTGGTTACTGGCTGGTAACAGCCATGAAAATCTAGCAAAAACCACCTCAACATGTACCCCAGCAAGTCAGAACTTCCACAAAATCATGTGTTTCAGAAACACGGACCAATGAAGTGGAATCTCATCATTCCAGGCAGTCTCCAAACATAAGAGTGAGCGTGACCTAAGCTGGAGTTACCTGGGATGTTGCGGAAAGCTCTAATGATGCCATTGTCCTCATTGTAAATGATGCAGGGTCCCCTGCGCTGGATGCGTCGGCGATTCCTCATCTTCCCCTTTCCAGCTCGCATGCGCTGGGAGGCATAAACCTGCATGCAAAGGAAACTTGTGAAGAATATTCAAAGTAGCCCAAGTCCCACAGGCTTCCCAAATTCCCAACAGAAGCGCTTTAGTCAGAACTTCACAATCGTCACTGTAAATCTGAAACACGGACCAGTGAGAAGCTCATCATTCTCAAGACTCAACAAAAAAAGCAGCATCAGAGAGAAGCCACCTAAATATAGAGAGAGACACTGTAGGAAGAAACCTACGTGGCTTCAACTCTTTATTAACAGCTTCTAGTTTTGCTGCCAAGGTATTTCTAGCAGCGTCAGGTCGAAACAGAACTATCTGGAATTCTGACTGCACCAACGGCAGAGCCGAATCCCCCGAGTTTCGCTCTTATGAACACATCTGTAGCAACTCACCTTTTTGATGTCGTTCCAAGCTTTAAGTTTCTTCAGGAGGAGAACAGCTTCCTTGGTTTTCTTGTAACTCTCAACTTTGTCTTCAACAACCAGAGGAAGTTCAGGAATCTCCTCGATGCGGTGGCCTAGCAAGGATTTTACAAGACACTGTTACCCCTGATCCTGGCTGTAGGTATTCTTCAGGGTCAGAAGTGATACAGAACGATAACGAGTGGAAATTAAATCCACGACCCAATACGCAGGCACAGTAAGTACAGCTGTGGAGTCTCCACAGCATCTCACAGGCCTCAGGCAGCGCCTTCTGTACCTCAGTACAAAGCAAATCTCTGACTCTCACAAACAGATCAAACTGAACTGCACTGCAATTCAAACCTGAAGATTAATTCCTGCTTCTGTAAACTGCACAGGCAGGATTTGTGTCAGCAACATACACAGCCACTCCGGCATCACCCAACTTCCAACACAGTAAAACTGCAAAGGTCCTTTCTTGAGTTATATGGTAGAATTCCCACCTTTAGACATGACCAGAGCTGGAAGAGAGGAGGCAGCCAGAGCGGAGCAGATGGCGTAACGCTTCTGAGTCGTGTTCACTCGACGGTGCCAGCGCCGCCAGGTCTTGGTTGGGGCAAACATGCGGCCTCCACGACACATCTGTGCAGCGACAGTTAAGAACAACCTTTTCCAAGCTTGTTTTCCTACTGTCGCTCTCGGTCCTTGCTCAGTGTTAACAGTTCGTCAGCCATCTGTGCCAGCACACTGACAGCAGGCAACTGTCGCTGAGCACAGAGTCAGACGCAAATTACGACATCATGGCAAGACACAACGCACCCCAAGACTCAAGAGACCCACCAGTGAAAGCTTCTGTTCATTAAACCAAGCTGCAATTTGCATAGGGGACGTTCTCACATTATGAATTTCTCAGAGCTGGTGGTGGCTTGTATCAGAAGATGGTTTGAAGATGGGTGTGACCAGCAGGTCCAGGGAGGTGATTCTCCCTCTATACTCAGCACTGGGGAGGCTGCTCCTTGAATCCTGTGTTCAGTTGTGGGCCCCTCAGCACAAGAAGGATGTTGAGGCTCTGGAGAGAGTCCAGAGAAGAGCCACAAAGCTGGGGAAGGGGCTGGAGAACAGGCCCTATGAGGAGCGTCTGAGGGAGCTGGGAGTGTTTATCCTGGAGAAAAGGAGGCTGAGAGGAGACCTCATTGTTCTCTACAACTACCTGAAAGGAGGTTGTAGAGAGGAGGGAGCTGGGCTCTTCTCCCAAGGGACAGGACAAGAGGGAATGACCTCAAGCTCCGCCAGGGGAGATTTAGGCTGGAGATTAGGAGGCAGTTTTTCCACAGAAAGGGTCATTGTGCATTGGAATAGGCTGCCCAGGGAGGGGGTTGATTCCCCTTCCCTGGAGGTGTTTAAGGGACGGGTGGATGAGGTCTTGAGGGACTTGGTTTAGTGTTAAATAGGAATGGTTGGGCTTGATGATCCAATGGGTCTCTTCCAACCTGGTTATTCTATGATTCTATGATTCCTGATCCCTACAGGCAGCCACCACCTCAGAAGATACAATTTCATGTTTAGATGATAAAAAAAAAAAAAAAAAAAAGATTTTTCTGCTTTGAGTTCAGCTTTACACACAATGCGCATCAGTGATGAAAGGATACGTTTCCAAAAGCACCCTGGCCGGAGCGGTGAGTTCCACCACCTCGGACTCGAGGAATACGAGCGACGGCTCTCCCGGTGCCCCAAGATTCAGCACTGGTTTGATGACCTGCAACAAAAGAGATTTCAATTCAGAGAGGGACAACACCAGAGTTTTTGTAAAGTCACTGGTAGGTTGAATTCAGGATGACCAATCAGAACTTCCACTGTTATCATGTGTTTCAGAAACACGGACCGATGGAGTGGAATCTCATCATTTCAGCAGAACAAAGCCTCCTCAGGTAAATTAACTCCTACCACGTTAAATACCTGCTTGGGTCAGAATTGAGTACATTTACATACTCGTTCATAGAATCATAGAACAACCAGATTGGAAGGGACCCATCAGATCTTCTAGTCCAACCATTCCTAAGCTTGATCCCCAGTTTGGAGGCCTGAATTGGCCCTGCTATTCCTGTTTATGTAAAACATAACGTGGAAAACACACGTTCCTAGAAAAGATCTTTTGGGAAGCAGCAGCCACTTGGACCTACAAACTTCTGAGAAGAGTGACCGAGAGAGCTGAGGGTGTTTAGCCTGGAGGAGGCTGAGGGGAGACCTCGTTGCTCTCTCCAACTCCCTGAGAGGAGGTTGTGGAGAGGAGGGAGCTGAGCTCTTCTCCCAAGGGACAGGACAAAAGGGAATGGCCTCAAGCTCCACCAGGGGAGGGTCAGGCTGGACATTAGGGAAAAATTCTTCACAGAAAGCGTCATTGGGCCCTGGCAGAGGCTGCCCAGGGAGGGGGTTAATTCACCTTCCCTGGAGGGGTTTAAGGGACGGGTAGACAAGGTCCTGAGGGACATGGGTTAGTGTTTGATAGGAATGGTTGGACTCGATGACCTGGTGGGTCTCTTCCAACCTGGTAAGTCTATGATTCAATACCCACATCTATTTTAACCCTTCAATGCTGAAGCCAAAGGCCTCTACCAATGTTTCTGTGCTCACCTGCGAGCTCACTGACAGCATAGGGCTGCCTGTTGTTCTTGCGCAGATTGGTGTGAACGAAGTTCACCACATCGGGGCGGATGGGAGCCTTGAACACCGCGGGCAGGGTGACATTTTTGCCCGAGGCTTCCCCCTTCTCCGAGTAGACAGATATCAACGGTCGAGCGCAAGCCTGAGAAAGAAAAAGGAATGTTTTAAGCATACGCCGAGTAAGTTGCTAACATTCAAATCCCTCAGATATTGCTCAGAATGAAGAGGTCTTCAGGTCAACAGTGCCAGCACACTGACAGCAGGCAACTGCCGCTGAGCACTGGATAAGACGCAAATTACATCATCATAGCAACAACTTGCACTTAAAATTTAGTGAAAGCAACACAAACAACATTCATAGAACTAGGTATTGGAACAGGCTGCCCAGGGAGGGGGTTGGGTCACCTTCCCTGGAGGTGTTTATGGGATGGGTGGATGAAGTGCTGAGGAACGTGGGTTAGTGATTGATGGGAATGATTGGACTCGATGATCATAGATTCATAGAACAACCAGGTTGGAAGAGACCTGGTGGGTCTCTTCCAACCTGGTTGTTCTATGAATCTATGAGAATTGTATCCAAGATTTAAAATTCGAAAGATTTTCAAGCCACTTGTGCCTAAAGATGGGAGACTGAGTTGAGATCTTGGCAAAAATGTTTTCCTGTGAGGGCTGGGAGGCCCCGGCCCAAGTTACCAGAGAGGTTGTTCCCCTTAACAAAACAAAATAAGGTATCTCGAACGCGGTGTCTGTACTAACGCTTCATCTAATCATAGAAAGCAATCCTAGAATCACCAGGTTGTCAGAGACCCACTGGATCATCGAGTCCAACCATTCCTATCAAACACTCACCCATGTCCCTCAGGACCTCGCCCACCCGTCCCTTAAACACCTCCAGGGAAGGGGAATCAACCCCCTCCCTGGGCAGCCTGTTCCAGCGCCCAATGACCCTTTCTGTGAAAAACTTCTGTGTTCTTTTCCCCATTTCGATGACGACGGGGCACTACATGCTCTCGCAGAGGGAACAAGGCTCCCCCCTCACCCCCCCCCACGCCCCCGAGGCGGCTCCAGCAGGCACAACCAGGCCTCGGCCTCCCCCTGCACAGGCTCCACGCGGCGGAGCCCAAAATGGCGGCGCGGCGGGGGCCTCCTCGCAGTCCCCAGCTCGCAGCCCTCGCTCTGCCCGCCGGGCCCGGCTCCCCCAGGCTCCCCCCGGCCCGTCCGGTCCCGCCCGGTGCCCTCACCATGGCGCCGGCAGCGCAGCCTCCCCTGCGCGCGCCCGCACCCGCCGCTCGCCCCGCCGGAAGAGGAAGGCCGCCTCACCGCCCCCGCGCTAAGAGCCGTGTCCGTCCGCGCCCCGCCCGCCGCTCTGCCCCCGCCGGATGAGCCGGGACGCGTCACCGCCCCCGCGAGATGTATCCCGCCGCGCGCCGCCTCAGCCTAGCGCCGGCCCCCTCCGCAGCCGCTCCGCGCGCTCCGCCGGAAGAGACGCGTCACCGCCCACCCCCCCCCGCGCTATGGGAGGTGTCCTGCCGCGCGGGGCTGAGAGGGGAAGTAGTTACTGTTACAAAAAGCGAAATATTTTTGATTTAAGCTAAAGCAGAGTTAAGTTTCATCTAAGAAATTGTATTTTTTTTTTTTTCCGAAGATAGAGGTGCTGAGGGACATGGTTTAGTGTTTGATGGGAATGGTTGGACTCGATGATCCGAAGGGTCTCTTCCAACCTGGTGATTCTATGATTCTAAACAATGGCACTTTTTAGGAGTTACACACAATATTTCCTCATAATTGTATTTTTTGAAAGTCAGACAGAATGTCCCTCCGACAGAAGGTGTTTTCTCATGCAATACAAGAAGTAGTTACAAGAAATAGATATTTTTTATTTAAGCTAAAGTTTCATCCAAGTAATTGTGTTTTTTTGAAAGTTAAGACAGAATGTCCGAGAGCAAGTTTTTCTTCAGTGTTTTCGAGACACTGAGGAAAAACTTATTTCCTGGAAAACTATTAAAAAGGACAAACTCTTTGAAGCAAAGGCAATAATATCATTATTTTAAAATTCAGCGCTGAACGAGATGCCCTTCTAAATAAGGCATCCCATGTTACAAAAGCAACAGGTATAAATATATTAGTTTTAGATAAAGTTTGATGGGAATGGTTGGACTCGATGATCCTGTGGGTCTCTTCCAACCTGGTGATTCTATGGCGCAACCTTCACATGAGGACAGGCTGAGAGAGTTGGAGCTGTTAAGCCTTGAGGAGGCTCCAAGGAGACTTTAGAGCAGCCGCCAGGACTGAAAGGGGCTGCAAGAAAGCTGGGAAGGGACTGTTTACAAGGGCTTGTGGAAATAGGGTATATTATATCTACATATATATAGGTATATAGGACTTGGGAAAATGGGTATAAATTGGAGGAGGGCATGTTTAGAATCATAGAACAACCAGGTTGGAAGAGACCCATCGGATCATCGAGTCCAACCATTCCTATCAAACACTAAACCATGTCCCTCAGGACCTTGTCCACCCGTCCCTTAAACACCTCCAGGGAAGGGGAATCAACCACCTCCCTGGGCAGCCTCTGCCACTGCCCAATCACCCTTTTTGTGAAAGATTTTTTCCTAATGTTCAGACTAAATCTCCCCTGGTGGAGCTTGAGGCCATTCCCTCTCGTCCTGTCCCTTGGGAGAAGAGCCCAGCTCCCTCCTCTCCACAACCTCCTCTCAGGGAGTTGGAGAGAGCAATGAGGTCTCCCTTCAACCTCCTCTAGGTATTTGGACTAGAGAAGAGATCTACAAGACTTCTAGAGAGTCTGTTTGCCGGTCTGAGAGCCTCCACTCGCCGTTCCCGGCCTTTCTCATTATCCTTTCGGTCAGATCCTTCCATTTTATTTATTTCTTTCTCTAATTTTTTTCCCGCCCAGGAGGAGCCGGGCAGCTCGGGCCACGCCCACTGGGAGGCGCCTGGGCGCGCGATGGAGGCTCTGCGCGAGCGGCTGAGCGGGTGCGCGCGGGGCTGGAGGGCGGGAAAGCGTGTGTGAGGGGGGAAGATGGGACCCCCAAAGCCCTCACGGGTTCCAGCTCCCTCGGCCGTGGGCAGGGACACCTCCCGCGGGGTCAGGGCGAGCCTGGCCTTGGACTCCTCCAGGGAGGCAGCTCTGGCAGTGAAGAAAGGGGCTCCGGGAAAGCTGGGGAGGGGCTCTTGGTCAGGGAGGGCAGGAACAGGGCAAGGGGAAAAGTTTCAAGCTGAAAGAGGGGAGATGGATTAGATCTTAAGGAGAAATGTTTTCCTATGAGATTGAGGAGGCCCTAGCCCAGAGCAGGGGTGGCTGCACCATCCCTGGAGGGGTTCAAGGCCAGGCTGGATGGGGCTTGGAGCCCCTGATCCAGTGGGAGGTGTCCCTCCCCAGGGCAGAGGGTTGGAGTTTTGAGATTCCTTCCAGCCCAAACCATTCTGTGATTTTAGAAGATCTTCCCAGAGCCTTCCTGCACTTGGGGCACAACAACCCTATGCAGAGCTACAGACTGGGAGAAGTCTGGCTGGAAAACTGCCAGGAGGAGAGGGACCTGGGAGTGTTGGTCGACAGCAGCTGACCATGAGCCAGCAGTGTGCCCAGGGGGCCAAGAAGGCCAATGGCATCTTGGCTTGGATCAGACATGGTGTGACCAGCAGGGCCAGGGAGGTGATTCTCCCTCTGTACTCCACACTGGTGAGGCTGCTCCTTGAATCCTGTGTTCAGCTCTGGGCCCCTCAGCACAAGAAGGATGTTGAGGCTCTGGAACAAGTCCAGAGAAGGGAATGGAGCTGGTGAAGGGGCTGGAGAACAAGTCTTATTAAGAGGAGCAGCTGAGAGAGCTGGGGGTGTTTATCCTGGAGAAGAGGAGGCTGAGAGGAGACCTCATTGCTCTCTACAACTCCCTGAAAGGAGGTTGTGGAGAGGAGGGAGCTGGGCTCTTCTCCCAAGGGACAGGGGACAGGATGAGAGGGAATGGCCTCAAGCTCCACCAGGGGAGATTTAAGCTGGAGATTAGGAGGATGTTTTTCACGGAAAGGGTCATTGGGCATTGGGATAGGCTGCCCAGGGAGGGGGTTGATTCCCCTTCCCTGGAGGTGTTTAAGGGACGGGTGGATGAGGTGCTGAGGGACATGGTTTAATGTTTGATAGGAATGGTTGGACTCGATGATCTGGTTGGTCTCTTCCAACCTGGTTGTTCTATGATTCCCCAGGCTGAACAACCCCAGCCTGTCCTCACAGTGTTGGTTTTGTTGATGCGGTTAAGCTCACTGCTTCAGGGGGAATGCAAAGGAGAAAGCTCCGCTTACATTAACGTTTTCTTTTCTTTCAGAATATATGAAGAAGGGAAGGAAAGTCTCCCTGAACAGCCGTGTCTCTTTGAGGTAAACATTGATGTAAAAATACAGCCATATAACCTGGGTCTGTGTGTTTGAAACATGCAGCCATTGAACAGTGGTTGAGATGTGTGTGGAGATATCGCATAAAAGGGAAAATTTACCTCTTTAGAGCTTGTCTCAGAACGGGGAAGGAGACACAGGTACCCTCTCCCAGGGCCAGCACCCACCTTCCCCTTCCTGCACTGTAATCTTGCCTTCTCCCTCCCGAGACTTTTGGAGAAGTGATCGATTAATATCTGACGTTACTTTAAATGAATATTCTCCATCTCAAGGCTATCTAGTGACTGCAGCTGCTGCTTGGCAGCAATGAGTCCTCATTTTCAGATTATCCGAACTTTTGTTCATTGGACCAAGCTCCAATTTCTCATGGAATCGACCCACTAGTGATTAAAACTTTTATGTTGGTTTGTTGAAGCTTGTTAGATTTTCACAGTGGGTTTGTTTCCACCTGTGGCATGTAATAGCTGTTCTCCTGAAGTAAGAAAGCCTTAGATTCACAAATGGTTGCAGGAGAGTTGGGAAACAGTTTGTGGAATTAGTTGATTTTGCAATTTCTGCTGAAAAAAAATGCTGACATGCAGTTTTTGTTGTAATTATCCTTTTTCAGATGGACGTGGAGGTCTGTTTGACTGATGGTAGTTTCAAAAGTCCCATCGAAAGGTTTTGGAACGGAAGCAGTAGGATATATATTTTACAGAAAGCAGTAAGTGTGTGTATTAATTGTTAATTTTTTAAATGTAATCTAGACTTGAACTCCCACCAAATGTGTTCCCATATCTCATGGTTTTTGACTTATCTGTGCCTTTCTCCTAAAGCAACATAATGAAGAAAGTGACCAAATGGAAGAATCAAAATCGGATGAGGCTATTTATGCCTCGGAGATTTTACCAAAGGAGGATTCTGGACCAATGGCTCTTCCCTTCAGAAGAGCAAAGTAAGTGTCAGAGTTCTGCCTCCTCTTTGGATGTAATTTTTCTGTTGCAACTTTTGTCTGTTTTGGTAATGTTCTGAACCTGTACTATTGTCAGTCCCTGAAGAATTATATTACTGATTAGTGAGGAGGGACGAGCGTTTTTCATCCTGCAAAGTGACCTCCCCAGGCAAAAGTATTCCTAACAAAGTGCAGGTACAGTCAAGATACTGGAAAAGCACTTGTGAACTGTCCTGTTAGCTTAATAGTACTGGTGTTGGTGTCCAAGAAAGCTAACTAAGGCTTCAGTGCTTGTGTTTCTAAGGCTTCTGTTAACAGGAAAAATATCCAATTGGGATCTGTGGCTGTCATTAAAATACCGAGACGTGGTGCCAAACCACAGTGGCTAGTTTGCTTAGTTAACTTATCCTTTTAACAGGCTTTAAGTGTAAAATTCAAATATAATTTCAGAATCTTTAGTTTAACTTAAAGTTTTATATTAAGTATATTCTCAGTTATGATATCTTACTTCCTCGTTTGTGACTCTGTTCAACCTCTGCAAAGAGGATTATAGTGCTGGAATGGTTGGACTAGAAGATCCGATGGGTCCCTTCCAACCTGGTTGTTCTGTGATTCTGTGTGCTCTTTGTGAGATGATTTGATGGCTGCTAACGAAGCATAGTAGATAGGAGTTGAGTTTTATAGAGGAGATTTAGCTATGCTTATTAGAAACTAATTTTTCTCCTGTTCGTGTCTCTAGGCAGTTGATTTCCTTCTACACGATGTCGCAAAATCCAAACATGACTCACCTGAAGACAGGAGAGCTGGTTGTGCTTCCTCCCCTTTGGACAAGGTGTGATGGTTCTGATCCTGAACATACTTACTGGCTTGGAGCTGAGCCTCTCAAAGCTGGGAACAAAATCACAGGCGTCAGTTTGTACACAGTTACGTGCGATGGTAAGGTTATAACATTCGCATAAAAGTTGTATGGGGAAGGCTTAAAAATGTGGGAATATTGATGTAGTGTTGCTGTCTTTGTCCTTTTTGTGGTGTTGGCTCGGTACTCCTCTGTATTCCTGGTTTTAAGAAAACAACAAAAAAGGAATAAAATAAGAGGTATTTTTAACCTGCGCTGCGTTGGGGAAATGGAAATAGCTTTTAATATCCTTAATGCAGCCTTCGCTCAGCTGCAATAACTTAGCAAATGTAAATTGCTACCATTCCACTTCTACAAGTGTTGACTCTTCACAAACATTTAGGTGTTAACACCAGCTTTTACTGTCAATGCAGCCAATGCATGGAGAAAGTCTGTGTTCTAAAGGATAGCACGAGTTGTACTTGACCAAATGGAGTATTTCAGAATTCATTTTAAGTGCCAAGTTTGAATTGTGACAGATTTTTTTTTTTTTGATTCTCTCTTTTTCCCTTTCGCAGGTCCTACAGCTGCTAAATCCTGTTCTGCAAACCTGGAAGAGCTCAAACAGGAACATAAAATGAGACATCATTCGTCTGTTGTAGGTTTTTACGATCTGTCGTGGCTCCCATCTAAGTTTAAAAAGTCTGGTTTTGGATTTATGATCGTGGTTTGGGGAAGTTTCACAGGTTCTGTTTAGAATCTCACCCTAGTGAGAATCTCACTATCTCCGAGTATAGAATCTCACCTGGATTCTATAGTGCAACAGACTGTGAGGAACATTTGAACTCCCTGTGCTGTGATGTGTTTGTCTGATACTAGACCTGTTCGTGTGTGTGTGAAATGCTTTTAAAAATATTTTGCATGTATACAAAACAGTCCATGTTGTAGCAGTGGTTTTTATATTTTTTTTTTTAATCTGTTCCTTCTAGGTGACGACAAAAGGATTTGCTCGGTATGAACTCATTAGGGCTGCTGCAGTGGAGGACACGATGGTAGAATCCGAAAGCAATATCTCTGTTGATGTTACGTGGGATCCTGTGGAGAAGATTCTGGAGTTGCCCCCTCTAACGGCAGCTGCCGTGCTGGTAGGTCAGGAAGGAAAAAGCAAACCAGCCCCAAACCCTTTCCATGGCTTATGGAGTCAGTCGCATAAAGGAAGGAAAATAAGTTTGACTCTTGACGTTTGTGTTTATCATTCTTTATCTATGCAAAACGATGTGCTCATCTCAGTGGTAAGTTACCTTAATATGCATTTCAGTAATGAAAGTTTTAGGATGCTTTTGTCTTCTTTTGGTGCCAGACCCTTCAGAAAGTGTAGGTTGGCACATTTCAATCAAGATGAACAAACCATGGTCAGGCTCAGTAAGATTTACGGTTGGACTCGATGATCCGATGGGTCTCTTCCAGCCTGGTGGTTCTATGATTATATGATTCTCCACCTCGTGGATGGCCTTGGTTTCTATAGGAATAAGCGTAAGCAATAGTTTTTCAGTGCACTGTTGTCACTACTAGAGTGAAACACAGTCTGAAAATCATGCAGTTTAACTTCTAGAAAATGAAGATGCTCAGATGAAACTTAGCTGAAGTCAGATAACTGGTTCTACTTTAGCGCAAACCAGAACATGAGCAACACAATAATCTACACAATAAATTACGCTAATATGTGTTTCACTAATTAAAGTTTTAGGACACTTTGTTTCTAAAGTTCCAAACTGACCTAAACTTCTGGAACTTTCAGAATATTAGCTTGGAGTCCGGGGACCCCAGAAGTCCGGTCTATCATCAGTACAGAGAGCTGCAGTTTCTCCTTGTAAGTATCGATGAGAAATCCCAATTTCAGGTTTACATGGAATGGTGATTTTATGCGTTAAGAATTTACTTCATCAAGAATTTCCTAGATAACTTTAAGCTTTTACTTTAGAATAAACTTTGAGTTCAGTTTTGGAATCATGAAGAAGATTAAAGAAGTTTCTAAATTCGTAGTTGTTTGTACAGAGAACTGTCTGATTCTTGCAGAAGTTACCTACAGTGTTAAACTGTGACACATGTAGAACCTCCACCAACAAGAATTGATTTGTATTGTTTTGGTTTTGATGCTGCCTTTAGGCTTTGGCTGAAGGTTTGAAGATGGGTGTGACTGAGTGGCCTGAGCCCTTAGAGTCTGAATCGGCTGTTGAACTGGTCCAGGAATTTCTGACTGGTAATTGCTGTTTGTTGCATTTCACAGAAATCAAAGGAAGTTTCACATACCATTTAAAAATTACTAGTATTAGAAATGTTAATTTCTATGCCATAGACACCTGCACAAAGTAGTTAAACAGGTTAGTCAGTATATCCCTCATTTTTCTTTGTCCTAGTATCTTGTATAGAATTAATAATTGTGTCAATTTATTAAAAAAACAATTAAAAATGCAATTGATAGAGTTCTGGATGTGCTTTTCAAATGATCTGATGCGCATGTGACCTTCTGAAAGTGCTGAGTGTCCTTCTGGAAAACAGTGCTCCTTGATAACATGTTAAAATGTAGCATTGAAAATCACCAGTTCTTCCTAAAAACTGTTGAGAACAATATGTGTCTTGTCATACTTTTAAGATATTGGAGAACAAACCCAAAGAGGGACTCGGACATGGGAATACACCAAGAGATTTTCCAATGCAGCTGTAAATTTATTTTTAGTATGAAGCTAAAACTTGGAGAAACGTACAAGAACTCTCTCCAACAAATACATGTGGAAGAAAATCAGAGATGCCTCTTAGACTCCCTGCTTCGCCTTAGTGCTGAACTTAGCATGTTAATGCTTAGGTAACAGTCTAGAAAGGGTTCATGGGGAAAACGTTTAGCTTATAGTAAAAAACATTAAGGGTTTTTCCGTTCAGGCTATATACTTACCCTGTAAAACCAATTTTAACGTGGACGAATTTGATCTATTAGCCATCCAGTCGTTATATTTATTAATTATGATGTGCCTGGGGATTTATACGCTTGGTTTGATGATGTTGGGATTTTTTTCTTATAGTTGTAAACCTCATTTTTCTCCTTTATTAGGTTTAAAGAAAGAGCTGAATGGATATTGTATATCAGGAAACACGAACGAAACAGAGGTATGTGCAATCTCCTGCCAGGTGTCTTGTCATCTTCTTTCCCTTGTAACTACAGTTATTTCAGATTTTGACTAAGTTGAGTATATTATATATGTATATATGTAAATACATATGTATATATGTGTATATGTAACTACATAGACATAAAGATATAAAGAGAGATCTATTTCTGCTGTATAAAAATCATGACAGAAGGCCTTCCAGGCAAAACTAGTAATCCTATAGCTATCCTCCTATATAAAGTCTGCTGTAATTTTTACCTGCAAGAAAACCTTTCTTTTCCGTTATTCTGAGTAGTCTCTCAGTGTCCATTCTGCTTATTTTTTATATAACTCAGTGGTGTGGAGCTACTTTGTTTTCCTTCTTTGCATTCCTTTTTCACTACCAGAAGTTGGCAAATCGAACTGTATTGTATCAACCACGATCACACTCCTTTTCTTAATCATTGTCTGCCATTTCCTAAAACTGTCGGTCTCCTGATGTCCAAGTTTCTCTCTGGAACTCTGACCTTTCTGTCATTACGCTCTATCACAGACTTGCTTTTCTTGCCTAATTTAATAATTTTGAGCCAATTTAATGGTATCAATTGGATATCTGGCCTGTTTAGAGCGTTATAGTATTCTGAAGTAACGGAAGAATTCAAATTATAAAAATATCTTCAGTTATATTAAGTTTTTGTTCCACTTTGATCTTCAAGGGAAGGTTCAGGTTTTTTTCCTGTTGAGAAAGAAGGTCTCTCTTGGGCAAAGCAGCTGGTTCATACAAGTCTTTCTGATAGTAGACTTCAATTCCTGTCCAAAGCTGGCAGCTACCCAGTGTGATAATTCTGAAGTGAATTGCTCTCACTTTTAAATAAAAATGCATTTCCAAATTGCTATATACTCGTAGTTTCTATGCAGTAATTTCACTGGAAAAGGGGTTAAAATGGTGATGTAGCTAATTCCGATTTCTGGAGAAAGCTGGGATTTATAAGGTCTTTGAATCTTAGGCATCCTTTTTTACTTAAGGCAAACAAACTCTTTCAGAAAATCAAATCTGACACTGCTGCTGTGAACGGGTCAATAAAATCGATCTTCAGTGAGCGAGAAGACCTGGATTTTGCAGAACAATTATGGTGCAAAATGAGAAGTAAGCATATTGTGGTTTTTTTACGCCATCTGTTTTCCTTCAATTCTTCTGCTCTCTGTAGCTACTCTAATGTGTTGCTTTCTCAGTGAAACAAATACAAATTTCTCTGAGATTTAAGGATTGCTATCAACAGACTTTCTTTAAAAGAAATGATTTTAGGTGTATAAGATGATAGATTTTCTTACAACAATCTGAGGTAGACTGACACCTAGCAGGAGATGCCGTATTTCATTTTATTTGATTGTAAAAGGTACTAAAGAGCTGGTAACACTGCTCTGCTCTAAAACTGAAAATTGTTTATCTATAAAATTATATTTTTAGGTCTGAAGGACAATTTTTAAGTTGATAAAATTGCACACCAGCTTGATCAAACTTGAAATAAGGGATTTAATTCTAGGACAGGGTGGCCTGTCATTGCTGCCTTAACAGCTGGAGAGTTGGCCTGGCTTGATCGATAAAATATTGCATCTTTTTCTCCTCAGGCATTAGCTCCTATCAGGATTTGATAAAGTGTTTCACACTGATCATAAAATCCCTGGAACATGGTGAGATACAGCCATGGGTATGTATTTATATTCCACAGAATGTATTAAAATTTTGAGCTGTTCGAAGCAAAATACAGTTCACGTGGCTTAGCTGCCCCTCATTTCTATGCTGTGTTGGTTTTAAAGTACTTTCACGTGTCACCGTTTGCCTTTGTTTCCATGGTGTTGCACTTCTAAACACTGTTTATGATGTTGTGTGCGCAGTTAGATCACAAGAAAACTTGTACTTTTCAGATTCATCAAGGGAGCAGCAGTTTGCTCAGTAAATTGATTCAACAGTCTTACTATGGAAAGATGGAGGTTGTTTCCCTTAGCGGCATCACTCCAATTCAAATGCTCTTGGAGATTGGTCTGGATAAGATGAAGAAGGACTATGTCAGTTTTTTTATAGGTAAGCCTGATGTCAGTTAATATGATCAGAAATTCCAGAGGAAAGATATTCTGTGCAGGAAACAATGAGGTATTTGGTGCCCTTGATCTCGCTTCTGCTCCCACCTGCTGAAGTGCGGTTTCCAGTCTCCTTAGTAATTGCACTTTTCACCTCATTATGGTTTCAAAACTTAAAAATATGAATTTGTTTCAGAATAACTAAATCTTGCATAACCATCTGTTTCTTCTTCAGTTTGAAAAACCTTTGGGTTGAATTTCAAATAAAGTAAATACTGGATTTATATAACTGTGACTGTGTTGTTTTCCTGTGTTTGGTGTAGGTGAAACAAAATGATCCTCAACCTCCTCCTGTCTTTTCCTTTTATGGTCTAGAAAGGAAAAGACAGGAGTGTTCATATGTAATAGCTGTGTGTGTATAGTCTGTGGTATCTGGAAAGATACTTTAGATTATCTTGTATCTCTTGTGCTGGAAACCAAAGCTAGGGTGGAAAGATTTTTGTCAAGTACATTCTTTTCTTGAAAATGTGGCTTTGTTTTTGGTACTATATTTTTCTTTTCTGAATCCATGGGAGGGGTTTGTATTTTACCATTATGATGATGATCCGGTGGGTCTCTTCCAACCTGATGATTCTATGATTCTGTTATTTTTCCCCACTTCCTTTCCTCCATGTCTTCATTTCTTTTCTGCTTTGTCATCCGGTTTTTATTCTTTGTTTCGTGTACTTCTTATTTTGTAAGTCTGTGTGTCTCAAAGTGGGTTGTTGTCTCCAAGTGTGTGGTAGGTTTCTTCGATGTGCAGCCTTGGTAAATAAATTAATGCCTCCCCCCTGCCCCTTTACAGGTTTTGCCTTGTTTTGAAAGAGTAATCATGCCAGTAAATAGCATCACAATCCTAGCGACTTGTGCTTTTCTTTGGTAGAAAGATTCTGTGTTTGATAACCTCAATGTTGCTTATATTTCACCTGACACCTTATAGCAGATTGTAAATGTTTTTCACCCCTCTGTTCTATTTACAGACCGGGAACTTGCAACATTAACCTACTTGGTGAGATGCTTTTGTTTGTCTTTAACTCTGAAAGCAATATAAAGTAGAGCATGCGGAGCTGATGGTGGGATGCAAGGCCTGTCAGTGCGATACAATGAGAAACTGAATAGCAAATGTGAGGATGGGACAATGTCCTCCAGAAATGTCCCTGTGCTGTTTGCTTATTCACCTGGTATTTCCTAGGCAGCTGATAGGGGTCGTTGTCGGGCAAGACAGTGAAGCTTTGTTCATGCTTTGATGCCCTGGAACTTGGTTCTGACTCTCCTGGGCCATTCTTAAAATTTTAGCTTCTCAAAAGAAGCCAGGAAAATTATTTTAGTATTGAGGGTGTGTTGTGTGTCTGTGGAAATTGAGTGTTCAGTTAAGAGCGGGAGCTGTTTGCTGTTACAGGATTACTTCATTTCCACATCCGTAGACCTACAAGAACAAGTTCGTCGTGTTCAAAAGCTTCACCATATGCTGGAAATAATGGTCAGCTGTACAGTCCTGCTTCAGTTTAAACACGAGAACCTCTTCCCTTTGACGCAGTAATTATTTCATTTTTACTTCTTGCTGTTTTAAATGACGATAACAACTTTATTCTCTTCAAAACTTATAAAAACTTATTAAAAGACCCAAACCAAATCCTCTTTAATGTTGAGGATCATGAGAGTGCAGGAGTAGCAGTTGGATCTTCCTGTTAAATTGAAATTTGATAGGAATGGTTGAAGTTGAAATTTGATAGGAATGGTTGGACTCGGATCTGGTGGGTCTCTTCCAACCTGGTTCTTCAATGATTCTATGATTCTAAATTGAAAAACAAAGGAAATGATAAAATCTGAGAATACAGATAAATTTGGACCAGGTTTATGCAGCTTTGCACAAGCGTTTCTCCTGAGAAAGCTAGTAACGACTTGATTCCTTTTGTAGAATTTGCATGAAGTATTATAAGGAAAACCCTCTAAATGAGAAGCATTCATTCCAACTGCCCATCAGACCAGCGCTTGTCAAGAAGTACTATCAAAAGTAAGAGAAACTTCAGACTCTGCAGCATTTAGACGTTTGATGTGAATGAATATGTGACTGAACGATGGTCTGTCTTGATGTTTCTGTCAGCGACCACCCAGAGCTGTGGAAGGTGGACATCAGCAGTGGCCATGGGCACAAGGAGGTTAGAACAACATGGCAAGTTAGTACCGATCCTCCAGTTGAACATATGGCATCAAACAATACAAGTAAGGATTTGTGTGAGACGAAATAATCAAAATGTGCATTTCAAATTCACTTTCTGCACTGGGTTCGGTGGATCTGACCTTTTTTTTTTTTTTTCCACTTAAAACTTCAGCAAAAGTGAAATGAGACTTTGCCTTTTATCAAAAGGGTGAGATGGTATTTGTAGAATGTAAAAGAATTTCACCAAGTGATGACTTTCTGCCTTCTGACCTTTGCTGAGTCATATTTTTAGAATTAAAATGATAGAACAGTTCCCAATACAATGTATTAAATATTCTACGCAATGTCTTATTTCTAAAATTTTTGCCAGTGTATCTGAGGAAGCGTTTGAAGGGAGGTTTGCCAGTGACTGCTGTCCTCTAGTCAGAGGAGTGAGCACGTGCTAAGGAGAAAAGACATGAGGATGGGGGAAGATTGAGCATATAGACTGGAACAGAAATAATTTGCCTTTTTGGAGTGAGATTTGATACGGAGTAATGCTGCAGGAAAGCATTTTCAGTATTTGTCATGAAGTGCTTCCTTTCAGTCAATCTGAAGCTTTGGAAGGAGTTCTTGAAGCTGCTGCATGAACAATTTCTCTTTCTGGGGAGAGTGGCTAATCGCGTTTCTTTTGTCTCTGCAGGTCTCTTTTCTGATTCCACCGTTAATGGAGGCACTGAAGAAAAACTGTATTTTATCACGGTGGCTAAGTGCAGTCAGGTGCCTTTCACGTAAATGCATGTTACTCTAGAGACAGGCGCGTGGAAGGTACAGTAAAGAGCAAAGTTCAGTACTACCTGTGTCCCAACAATGTATTTTTACTTACACAGCCATATATATAATAGAGAAGATATTTTTGTTCATATACTTAGAAATACTTAATAAAGTTCTGCACTTCGGGGTTTTCAATTTTATTTGCATTCATTAAGAGTGCAGTCAGACACTGTTCAAAGTGTGAATTATCTTAACGCCACAGAAAAAGCAATATTGTCACATTTTCCTGGTGGCAAGTGACATTTCGCCATCTAGATATATTTGGAAAGCACTTTATCCTTGGCATGGTGAACTTCTGACGGTTTCATTTTCATTGTCCCTCTGTTTGTATTTTGGAATATTCTTGGATATTCTTCTCTCTACTCGTTAAATTCTTTTTTTTTCCCTTGTTGCCAAATGACTTATTTTAATGCTGTTTTCCTGTGTACTTTTGGATAATTTTTGAAAGAGATATTCAGTCTACTTGTCCAGACATAATAATTTAAATACATCAGGATTAATTCCTAACAGTTGCTTTTGCTCTTGTGTTGATTAGACAACATCTATAACGTTTTGACACGTACTTCATATGGTAACATGTGCTGATTAACTAATGTGGGAAAGAAACATTTTTCATCGGGAGAGTAATGTTTTGCATAAAAGAAGCTATTAACTATTAGTAAATAAGAATAAGGAAATCCCGGTATTCTTCCCTTTTAAAAACTATAAATTTCTGCAATACCTTTTTTTTCCTCAGTAAATCTTATGTCTTATCCCTTTCCTAATATTATATCTCAATGACTATCAGTTTAATAGTTAAAGCCTTTGAAGAGAAGCTAAGAACAAGCTCAGCTTTTAGATTAATGTGCTGCTGCTCTGCATTCAGTAGGTGCGTGTGAGGCATTGAAACTGTACTGCAGATTAAACAGGAAACACATTTGTTGTTTTATGTTAAAGAAATAATTTCAAGTACAACAGAAGGATAAATACAGCCTGATGACCATATTCCAGAACAAATTTTTTTATAGTCATATACCTGATTTGTTCCTTCTTGCAGCAGGAGTGAGTTTGAGGTGGACTATTGTGTTCTGGAGGTGCTTGGATTGTTTACAGTACATATTTTGGTGTGTAATATTCTAAAGTTGTATGAAGTAGACCCATAACCTCCTCCTGCCTGCGTAGATGCTAAGGGACATGGTTTAGCGATTGGTGGGAATGGTTGGACTTGATGATCCGGGTGGGGGGGGGTCTCTTCCAACCTGGTGATTCTATGATTCTAAGTAAACTTAATTCCTTGTAAACAAAACTAGAGAGAGAAGAGTGCTTGGTTTGAATCTGACTTGGAAGTTGTCATCTTTGGTTAATCACTTCAAAAAATTCTTCTCCACACCTAAATAGTGAGGCATACGTCATCCTAACCTTGAGACGTGAAGTGATAATGTTTAAGCACTGCTCTTGGAGTACTTAAATGCTTTTCTATTTTAAAATTATGTGCTGTTTCTCTTGATATAACAGTAATAGAATCATAGAATAACCAGGTTGGGAGAGACCCACTGGATCATCCTACACTTGATTACAGTTATGGTCTAGTTAAAGGTCATTTTAACATTATCTGGCTTTTCTTGCTGAACGAAACGTATGATAGTTTCCAAAAATAATAAGAAACATAAAATCTACTACTTAGAATTAGTAGGAAATAATACAGAAAGAAAATGTACTTCAGGTTTTGATAAAAAAATATAAATTATGTTTAGGGAATTAGATAGAAAAAACTATAAAAGCCCTAGGTGGAGAGTTAAAGTAGTATTTCATTCCAGGGGTATAAAAAGATTCAACTGTGGTAAACTTCAGTCAGTGTAATAAAACAGTTGGATTTTATTTATGCTGCAGAATGAGAATGTGTGTAAGTGTGCGATTTTAACGACGACTGCGAAGGTAGAGGGTTAGTAGGACAATGCTGATGAGTATGCAGAGGGTGAAAACCGTAGGCAGAACAATCTCTGAGAGCATTTCCATTGGAGTAATCAGGGAGCCTGAAATTTGAGAAGAGAGTAACATGTAAGGAACTTAATCTGGAGTTTCTGAGTCGTTAACTTAGATCAAACATTTTGGAACATTTACGGCTCAGTTTTGTTAAATATTGACTTTGGCATAAACAGCAAACAAATAAGCAAAAATCACATAAGCCTGCAAAGCTGGGGCAATTCCATTAGAGTTTTCCCTTTTTTTTTACTTCTTAAGGTAAATTTTGGAAGATGTGTCAGTGCTCAAAGGGCTGCAAAAATTGTTCTTGCTATAGCAAGCTTCAGGAGTCTTCTCCTGTTGCTTTGATTTTTATCATTCCGCCCCCGCAAGGGAAAAAGAAAAGAAAAAACAATCAAAGAGAAATCCTTTCGCCTTTTTATGATTGTTTTGCAGCTCCTAACGCTGCCTTAGGCCAGTTTTTAGGCCTTTTTTCCCCAATAGTTTTGTTTTATATAGAAGTCAGATGGTTTAGAGATTTTTCTGTAGGCATTTTTGTCTTGATTTCTCTGGTTTTGTTTTCTGTTTGAAAGAGCATTTAGCTTTTCTGTTTGAAAGAGCATTTAGCACTTCAGTTATTTCAAGGAGAACTCTGCCAGCCCTCGCCTGGATTCTAAGCAGTGACTTTTAGAATTTGTGTATTCCATTAATGTCCAAGGTTGATACATTCAGCTGCAGGGATTTTAGGTGGAGGAAGCAAATAAAGATTTTGGTTTTATTTAGAAGCTTGTGCTCTCAGGGAGAAAATTCCTTTAAGGACCCACTACTGGTAGTATCCATGGAGAAATCTAAAATGGAAGGTTCCATAATGCGCTTTAATAAAACAAAACAGAGGCCACGTAATTACCTGTAGCAAGGTGTTGGTGAGTGGTAGAGCAAGTGTCCATGGCTTTCCGATACCAGTTTCCCACCTGAGGAGGTTGACACGCAGCACTTCTGTTAGTCTGGAATACTGTCTCATTCACAGCAGCTTCTTCTCTGTCCCTGATCATTCCTCCGTTACATTGAAAGCATTTAATTCTTTCAGCGCAATTTTCTGAAAGTTTCTTTGCATCCTTGACTTTTATTGCAACGTATTTCTTATAGTTAAACAAAATTTTATAAAGCACATAAATATATTCCTTATTATTGCCAAGGTAGTACCAATGTGTAATTTTCTGCCTAGAAATCTAACAGAGCACCGGTAACTCATTATTCAGAGTTTGTCATCTCATCACTAAGTCTAATTAGTGTTAGGGAAATGTTTTGGAAACAGTATCTGAGGCTGCTTTCCCTTTCTCTGTCCCTGGAGTCCTGTGTATTTAAAACATCTCTAATTTATAGACCCAGTGTGTCAAATTCCATGTACTTTGTGCAAGCTGTTTGATGAGATGCAGTGTGATATTTACCCATATATTGAAGAAAAAAAGACAAAGGGAAAAGAATAATATTAAGAATTGACATCACCTCTCTTGGATTCGGGAATCCATTTGCACTGATAATCTTTTTATAAAAGTCAGCGGATGCCTTTGGGTAGCGTGGTTTGTTCTTGTGTTTAAAATCGACGTGATAAAACCCAAATCTTTCAGAGAAGCCTTTGTTCCATTCAAATTTATCCAGCAGTGACCAGGCAGTGTAACCTTTGACGTTAACACCGTCATTTAGAGCTGTGGACAGAAGAGATTCTTCTGTTAAACTTGTTGCCAATCTTTGCTGTCTTTAAAATGTGGTCCTTTAGGTTTCCTTTTCTACAAGAAAGAAGTGAGGAGAGGGGAGGAGGACAGAAAAGTGGCGAAGAATAAAGGAGTTTATATTCCTTGAAAATGTGATCTTCAGCTCTATAAGAGTGGTTATTAGGTGCGCTTTCTCCTTCCTAAAAGTGGCAACTGATGATCTGTTGCAGCATTAAATCTCACATAGATTATTGTGTTTATTGGCATCAACACATCTGCCTAGGTCATAATTTCTGTGGAATTCATTGCTGTGGTTTGCTGTCTGTTCTGATCGGAGAATATTTATTTCTCGGTGATGTAAAGTACAAGGGTAAAAAACAATCAGAAGGTGAAAATGCTCCAATAACTCATACACCGAAAAGTTCTTAAAGTTACCTTTCAGCATTTCATTAATATATCCTTTCAAGTACTCTATCCTCCATTCATCACACAACTGAGTACACTGTTCCTTTTCGGAAACACCATTCTCTGTCACGTAAATGAGAGGGTTCCCATACTGTGTCTGCAAACAGAGAGAGGTTGACACCGGTTCATGTCAACAAAACCATCCTATTGTGACAGAACGTGAGATTCTTAGAAAATTGGTTTTAATGCGTTTTACTGGCTTTACCTACAGTCACCTTTAGTAAGAAGGATATCTAACTAGGAATATGAGTTAACTTTGCTTTTTATTTTAAAATTACTGAACTCTAGTTTTCTGAACTGCAAATTAAGGTTTTTGGGTTTGTTTTGGTTTTTTTTTTTGGCAAAGAAACTTCCCAACATGACAAGACAAATACATACGCAAAACTTGAAAATCTAAAATAGCCTAATTGCAGCTGCTGCAGCTTCTGTGTGAAATCAGACATTTTGCTCACTTCTTTTTAAAGATTAACTCTGTAATCACATTTTAGAATGATTTGGGTTGGAAGGACCTTAAAGCCCATCCAATTGCACCCCTGCTATGGGCAGGGACTCCTCCCCCTGCATCCAGGAGGCTCAAAGCCTTGTCCAGCCTGGCCTTGAACCCCTTCAGGGATGGGGCAGCCACCCCTGCTCTGGGCAGCCTGGGCCACGGCCTCCTCACCCTCAGCATGAAGAATTTCTTCCTAATATCTAATTGAAATCTTCCCTCTTCCAATTTAAAGCCTTGTCCTATCACTCCATGGCCTTATAAAAATCCTTCCTCAACTTTCTTGTAGACCTCCTGCAGGTGCTTTAAGGCTGTACCTTAATGAAGTTGAGTAATCTTCTGAATCCCCACGGCACAGAATATAACCAGTTAGGTCCTGGAACTGGCCAGTTTGGGTCCACCAGCTCAGCCAAATCACGGTCAGTGTGGTAACTGGATGCTTGTAGAAGGGGAAAACTCCTCTGGAGAACATAACGAGTAGTGAAGTGACCTATTCCAAGGAAATCCGAGGTGCCTTTGATATAAGTTTTCTCTTGCAGTGAGAAGGTCGGTAATCTTGATGTCCCCAGGCCCTGCTGGGCACTCTTCTGACCTATGGAAATAATTGTAGGAAATGTACTTGTGAGGAGGACAGGAATTTGCTCTCTTTACCTCACCAACAATAAATGCAGCTTTCTTGAGTTTAGTGTAGAGGGCAGCTTAGTCTGATTACTTTTTCAACATGAAATAATCTTTCATCTTTTTGTTTTGAAGAAGTTGGGTACGATACATGGAGAAGGCAGTGAATTGAATCATAGAATCACCAGGTTGGAAGAGACCCACTGGATCATCGAGTCCAACCATTCCTATCAAACACTAACCCATGTCCCTCAGCACCTTGTCCACCTGTCCCTTAAACCCCTCTATGGAAGGTGACGCAACCCCCTCCCTGGGCAGCTTGTTCCAATGCCCAATGACCCTTTATGTGTAAAAATTTTTCCTAATGTTGAGCCTGACCCTCCCCTGGTGGAGCTTGAGGCCATTCCCTCTCGTCCCGTCCCCTGTAATTTATTTGAGTGTCATTTGCTGGGCTTACCTACATAATTTTTCATAATTTCGGGGTAGTCTCCTCTGTAAATTGGATTGGCAAACCATCCCAAATGAAACTGTATGTATCTTTCAGCAGCATCTCTGTCTGCTTGGCTGTGTGGATCAACAGGTTCCCCCCAGCCAGTAGTTAGGGAAATTCCAACCATACCTTGAAAGACAAAGTGACAGGGCTGCAGTTTATGTGTAGTTTTTAAGCCCTTAATATAAATAGAAGCATAATTACAGAATATACCCTCATTACCTTGCTGCTCGCTGCGCCAGGTGTTATTGTAAGAGTGCCACACTTTCGCATGAGTCTGTAAGTTAAATCATACGCACGTTTTAATCTGTTACGCTCTAGTAAGCTGGTGAAGATGAAGAGCGGTGTTTGCACTAGGATGTGTCTGAAAACGTCACAGCATTTGTGGAAACTTTCATGTCACACGAGACGACAAAAAAACATTTAGGCAAGATTCCTTCCCTAAATTCCAGGAGGTCCCCATGAAGGTAACACACAACATTCGGTGTATTTTCTCCTCAGCCTCTCCCATCTCTGGATGTCTTTACTTAATTTATTCAGAAAGATATTTTTTTTTTTTTTTTTTTTTTTAACCAAAACTGAAGGCAAGGCAAACTTCAAGTTCATTTCAACAAGTCAGGATTTTACTTCTTGTTTCTAGAGTAACCTGGACATTTTGTTATCCAACCAGTCTAGAGCACAGTGTAAAATAGGCACTTAAATTATAAAGAAAAACTGCAGTTATTGCAAACATGTCTCACAAGCACCTAGCATTTCTTGCCCTGCCTGACCATGCTCTGGTGGTTTAAAGTCCGATGAGAATTTTGATGTGGAAATGACATCATTGCAGAACTGCATTTCTGTTTCAAGAGCAGAATAACCCCCGCCTTAATCAGTCTGCTACAAATTCTTAATTTACACATAACGTAAAGCATGATTTTAGTCTTACTTTAATGATATGGTGTGCAGCTTTGTATGCTCCACATCCACCAAGCTTCAGTCCTGGTGCATGTTCTCCTGTTTCATAACCCTTTTCAGCAACAGCCTACAAATAGATGGAGGTTGTTACTGAACAGCAGACCTAATGAATTTGCTTCCGTCCTGGGGACTGAGGTCCTGTGCTTTTCTGCATGGTCTGTGTGTCTCAGTCTCTTCTATCCACTCCCCTTTTCCCTTCCTCTCCCCCTGGCTCCAATCTACTGCCCCTCAGCATGGCTGATTGTGGCTTTTTGGAACCAGCATCACTGGTGACCAGTGCTACTGGAGTCACTCGCCAGCTTGCTGTTCCCTGATGGAACAAGGAGGGCAAGTTATCTCTGCTTTTGTGATTTATGTGCCTCTTTCTTCTCCAGCTGACAGTTTTTCAAACCTTTTCTCCAATTCCATGTCTTAAACCCCTGCCCTGGTGCAGAATTTGGCCACCGAGATTCTCAGGCACAAAGATTAATGGTGGAAATCTCTCCTCCTCTTCCCTGTAGTATTGCTTCCCCAGGATCCTGGGAACAGAAGTGTGTAGTGGGGGTGATTAGAAGGGAAGTGTTGATAACTTACCCAAGGGTTGCTAAAAGTAATCCAGTGTTTCACACGATCGCCAAACTTCTCAAAACACAGGTTTGCATAATCATTAAAATAATTTATCATGCTGATGTTTTGCCAGCCACCGTACTTTTCTTGGAGAACCTTTGTAATTTGAAGAGTCAGTAATGTTACTTAAAGTTCGGTTGCCTGTTTGCAAATACTTCTATTTACATTTCAGCAGCTTAGAAGGAGATTTTTCAAAACTTCCGTTTATATAAACTACGATGTATATTAATGAAAATAAATAGAAGATAACTATAAATGCAATTAAGAGCATGGCAGGCATTTGAAACATTTTTCTAAAGTACACATAGTCCTTGAACTTTCCTGCCGGAAGCATTTCTAGTAGACATGTTGCTAATTTAAATATTGTCAAACCTGTGGAAGTAGACATGTCACTAATTTAAATATCATCAAACCTGTGGAAGATCCCAGTGGTAGAGGCTCACGATAGGGGTAATATTGTTTTCCAGCAGGCTGTTAATTGTGTCATTGTAGAACTGTATTCCTTTCTCATTCAGCTGCTCTGCTGATGAAATGCAGAGACAAGAAGTTAACCTGGGTTGTTTTTCAAGCGACTGGGAGAACAGGAATCTAAACATTTTAACCAAGGAACCTCACAGCATTGGGTTGTGGTGCAGTGGATGCGTAAGGATTAAACTCTTCTGCAGATAAAGGAACAGCAATCAAATGTTTAACAGCAATGTTAGAGCACTATGATGTGTGTGCCAGTGTCATTACTTGCCTACTGATGCTGCTAAGAATGGTTGAAATTGTTGGGCTTACTTTTGATGCCAGTGGGCATAATCCGCGGCCAGGAGATAGAGAAGAGATAGTGATTAACTTTCAGCTCCTTCAGTAACTGAATGTCATCCTATGAAAAGAAAACGCAATTAACATAAATCAAGGCTGAGTAGAGTAATTTCAGTCATTCATCTACCTGAAGTAGTACTGAATGTTGAAAATCTACCAAAGCATTGCACGAAAGAGAGTTCCGTTCGATATTTTCTGATTTGCTTCGAGATGATGGCTCTTTCTCTAGTTCCTTTTCAACCATTTATTTCTTGACTCTCAGAAGAAGTCCTGTAATATTTTGTGTTAACAACTATTGGCAACTGCATGTTTTCACCGTCAAATAGAAGACAGGATGTCAGAGGCTGATTTTTTTATACTCAAATGGTTTGCCTTAAGCCATTTGTTTTGCAGCTGTTTAGACTAGAGGGAAGAGGCAGTATCTCTCGGTGCTGACCTTATCTTGCAAGCCGCCCGAATCTGCTTGCTGCACAGAGAGATCCTATATATAAACCTCTAAATCTTCACCTCAAACCCTTCAGCTTAGGCACAAAACCCAGTTACACAGGCTTTCAGTTTCTGCCTCATAATGGAATTAGCAGAAAAAGTAAATTCTGGATAAATACCTGTTCTTTCTCTAACAAATCATACATCTTCAATATTAAATGAAATTAGAAATCAATAGCATGTGAGCCAATGCAAAGAGAATTCTGATGGTGAAAGCAGTTATGTAAAGAGTGCTTTTAAATGAAGATTACATAACAACACATACGAGCAAGTTTTAGAAAGTATCTCTAAATGCAAATGCACAGTAGCGAGTAAAGTGTTGAAATGCTGTCATTTATGCCTGAATCCTCTCTGGAAAATAGGTCCTGTCATCGTGGTGTCAATCTCTTCTAATGCAGCAGCCCAGAGAGTCTCGGAGTTCCAGCCCCTCTGTGGCTTTTTATTGAAGTGTTCTTCCCAGCTTTTGCCTGTTCGAAGGATCAAATCTCTCCTACATTTTCCCATTTTGGGGTAGGAAGGCATAACTAGTTTCTTTCCTTTTGGTTCTTGCTGAGACTGTTGGTTCTCCCTTGGATTTAATATATGTGGGAAAACTAGAAGAACGTAACTTTTATCAAAATAATTGGAATTCCAGTTATGTGGCACTGATGTATCCCAGTCGTTTGGGTTCCTCGTGCTGTGTATCTGCCTGTCCCCCAGGACAGTCATTCTAAAATTGTTTTGATAACTTAAGCTTGGAAATATATTACTGATAGAGCTATATTGATTATTAATTGTTATCCATTTGAAAAAAAATGGAAACATTCAGAGTGAATTTTAAAGCATCTGATAGTTTTGTTATTCTGGAATGGACATAGAAAACCTTTAAAGCTGCTCAAAAATGTGTTAATTTTATTCAAGGCTCAGATGTGTTCATTGTTGTTCTATGGACTTCCTGCAATATTTAGGATATTTCTTTGGACACAAAATTCCTGAAAAGTTGAGTCATGTTTTGGAAATATTGTGATGTTACTGATTCTGTGAGGTTACTGGGAAAGAAGGTTTTACTGATCTAATTGAAAATGCTGTCTCTTGGCTCCCTAGGTTAAATAATGAGCCTTTAAAGCAACCACAGCATTTAATCTCTGCTGTTATTTCAAAAGGATTAACTGGTATCATGAAATGGCTCCAGAATATTTCTGGAGGGATAGTTCTTCTTTAACAATACCTTAACTTTGTAGTAGCCATCACAGGCTGAGTCTCCTGTTTCATTTCTGAACACTTTGCCTTTCTTGTGAGTAAAAACATCCCAGATACTTGGTCCTTTCCCATCCTTGTCCCAGGCTCCTTCAGTCTGGTATGCGGAACTTCCAACGCCCCATAAGAAACCTAAAGGCAAAACAAAGTGAGTTTTAATTCAAACATTTTCCTGCAAAATGGCTTGAAACAAACCAACGCAGTTATTTCACCCGCGTGCATATTGTAAGTTGGAGAAGAGTTCTCAGGGGTGATTTGGTACACTGTGCATCTTATTTAGTCTTAGATGGGAAAGGGAGATCTGGTTTTGAAATAGTAAACTATCAGCATTTACTCTGTGTGTACAGTTCTAAGTGACTCTACGTGAATCCTTCTGTTTCCAGGCCTGGATGCAGAAAGTTGCTTTAGGCATGTGTTCTCCAAGAGCCTGAATTTTTGTTTCTGCCATTTCCCTGCAAGGACATGTAAAACATTTGTAGCTTTCTTGTGCGAACACCCAAGTAGAGCTAGAGCTATATAAACTCCACAATCAACTGTAGCTCACAGTACCAGCTGGAAAAGTGTCGTAATAGAAAGAGCCTGGGTTATTCTTTGTCCACTGGAAGCTCTCAGCTGTGTTCAGCCGTATTGCCAGCACAAGCATATACCATATTCTCAAAATGTGAGTCTTCATTGCTGTTAATTTCATCGCTGCAAAGTGTTCTCTGCGAGTTCCCACCTGATAAAATAGGAGAGCATTGTCAAGTGTTGCTGCTCTACAAAGTACATGATCAAAAGGGACAAGCTTGTATTTTTCTTATGCTTTTCATGGAAGGCTGAAAGCAGCGCTTGGGCTGAGTGGGAGACGCAGTTAAGCTTCTGGCAGGGGGGGATGAAAACGAGAGAAGAATGAAGTGCAAAAATCTAATTATCAGAAGCACTCCCTGCATATTTTCCATAGTGTTACTTATCTTTACTATGTTCTAAAAGTCTCTTTTTGGGCTGCTGTTTTGTTCTGGATTTCAAACCATCCCATCAGTGTCAATACAAACATCCCCCCAGACAGTGAGTAGGAGTGTGAGCACGAATTAAAATTGATGCTGCCGCTAACATCTTGCCAGCTAAATAGGTAATGGCAACAAAACCTTGGGGAAGTTGAAAAAGAGAATTAATACTTGCAATAGCTGCAGTTTTAACGATGGCAACTTTTATCTTGGTGATTGTTGCAGTTATCTAGTTCCTGCATGATTTTTTCAACTGCTAAATCAGGTTAAACTATTAGTAAGATAACCAATTTAAACCATTTTAAATAAAGTTTCAGCCTTTCTGCAACGTGCAAGAAAGGAACTGCGTTTTACACAGCATCTCACCATCGGCTCCACAGAATAGGAATGAAAAGCCGCCTTCCGGAAGAGGTGACCCGTGCTCAGCCTCTTTGCCCTGATAAATGCATTTAAACAATTCCAGTACTTCAGGGATTACTCAAGCACACGTGCCTTTTCCCAAAGCAGCAGGAGAAACAGCTGCTGTAATAATGCAAAATAGGTTTATCAAGATCAGACTGTAAGGCTGATACAGTAAACCACTTAATGGACTCTTGTTCTGCAGTAGCTATAATATCTTCTACCCTGACCACACATTGAATTATCTTAGTTTCCCCTGCTCTCTGCCTTACCTGGTGTTCTTCTTGGTGCCTGCGTCCCAACTGGGAGATTCCTCTGAACTGCCAGAGAGTTACCAGGGCATTCAGAATAAATTTCCTTTCATGGAATAATTGCACTGAATTAATCCAACTGTCACAAAAACGCGGGAGAAACATCGAGTTGAAAGCAGCATTTTGTTCACTTGCAGCCAAAACAAAAAAGAACAATCCTTTTGTACTCACAGCCAATGCTGCAGGAAAAGGTTTAGCTTAACCGTACGAATCTTTTAGCAATGAGGTTATTTTCCTTTGTAAGCAAAATTAGCTTTGCGAGTGGCCTTTAGGTTCATATATAGTTGCGATTGCTCTTGAATAGGGTATTTGTAGATGTTTTTCTCTTGGTGCAAATGCCTATACCCTAGGTGGTGTCTGTCAGGGAGGTCTCACTGGGAGATTTTGTGAAGCCAAGGGTTTTGCTTTTAAATCCCAGCATAATTTTGAATGAGATATTCAGGATGCAGTCTTCAGAAATAGTCCCAGAATCATAGGATGCCAGTCTTTACAACCTTTCTTTGCAAGACAAGAGGTGGCAGATTCTCAAATATTGTAGTTTTTCCAAAAATAACCCTAGCAAAGCCAGTGGTTAACAGTAACAGCTGTTCAGTGTGCTCAGTGGGCATAAAATCATAGAATCACAGAATGCTTTGGGTTGGAAGGGATAGGTCATACAATTCCACCCCCTTGCCCTGGGCAGGGACACCTCCTGCTGGATCAGGCTGCTCAGAACCCCATCCAGCCTGGCCTTGAACCCCTCCAGGGATGGGGCAGCCACCACTGCGCTGGGAAACCTGAGCCTGGGCCTCCCCACCCTCAGCAGGAAGAATTATTTCCTAATGCCTAATCTAAATCTTCTCCTTTCTTATCTAAAGACATTCTTGTCTTATCCCTGCACTCCCAGATGAAGAGAGCCCCTCCCCAACTTCCCTGGAGGCCCTTTCAGTACAGGAGAGCTGCTCTGAGGCCTCTCACTCTAATGGAAAGGTGTCTGTAAGCAAAGTGTGTCTTGCAGGGGATGCAGAAAAAGCCCGAGCCCTATTGGCTCTGGGTAATTAGGTGATTTTCTCCTCACTGCAGAGCTGCCTGTGGGTGAGTAACTCGTAACTGTGGCACCTGTTATCCAATGCCTTTGAAGCCTTCCAGTCTGTAACCAAATTCCCATTTACTTATCTATCTGCTTGATTTTGGTTTTTCCCTTTTTTTTTAGAGCAGTACTGGTGCCCTCTCGTGGGCTGTTTCCTGAAAGACGTTAAAAATGCTGCCTGGTAGTGTACAATAAGTAACAACACTGGAATTCCTGTACTGCCTCTGGTCTTGGGAGAGGAAAAATGCATGGAAACTATAGAGGGAAATATCGTCAGGAGCTCCTTGTTTGTCTCTGCAGGTCTCTTGGCACATGACTTGATGCCCTGGTCATCAGGATGGGCCATTTTCAAGCACGGAGGAGGTGATCCTTGAAAATAGAATCATAGAGTGGTTTTGTTCGGAAGTGACCTTGAATGATCATCCAGATCCAACCCCTCTGCCATGGGCAGGGAAACCTTCAGCCAGATCAGGTTGCTAGAAGCCTCATTCAATCTGGCCTTAAACACTTCTAAGGTTGCGGCTTCCACTGCTTCTCTGGGAAACCTCTTCCAATGTCTCACCAACTGTACAGTAAAAACATTCTTCTTAATATCCAACCTAAACTCCTCTTTCAGCTTAGATGCTTAAAGACTGTTTATATTTCTGGGTTGGAAAATTTGTGTAATATCTGGATTTTTTTGTTCCTGTAACTTTCAGATTAAATTTGGATAAAAATGGTTGGACTAGAAGATCCGATGGGTCCCTTCCAACCTGGTTGTTCTATGATTCTATGATTCTAAATTTGTATTTTGCACTAATACACAAGTTACAAAATGCCTGGGAAGGAAATCAAGCGGCTCATGCACATTGTCTTTTACGATGCATGTGAAGGGCAGTATTGTGTGCACAGGTCAGCTTAGTGCAGGTCAGTTTGGAGCTTACAGCACAATTTTAAGTGTTTGTTACGCATTTGGCTTTATCTCCCGCAGAACTGGATAGGGCAGTGTGCAAGAGTCACTTCAGTGCAGTGTGATGCTGGAGTTGTGATGATTAAAGGTGAGCATTAGTCATTCCTTCTTAAATCACAATTGCACCTAAAAACCACGTCAAACCCAAAGGCTTTGGCGTGCCAGCAGGAAGACTATGACTCTGGAGCGAGCTGACAGTGGAAGCAGACAGAGAGATCACCTCTCTTTATGGATGAGAAGCTGAGGCCCTGGAGGACTGGACAGGAATCACACAGGGCGTTTGGATCAAGCTGGGAGGTGAACCCCTCTCTCTTGGCACGCTGCCCAGGGCCACGCGTACAAGCCAGTTTGTAGGGACCAGCTCGTGCATCACTGAAGTCATTTGTTGAATTGTCACTGACTTCAGTGGTCAGAAGGAGCAAGCCCTCGGTGCGCATGAAAAGATGATTCTTTTCAAACTGCATTTAGTGTGGGCTGCTACAAACATGATACGGTTCCTCTTTGTAAGTTGTATTTACAGTGGTTTTCTTGTCTTTTTTTAATGTGATTTTGTTTGCCAGTTTCCTGCATAAAAGCCCAACTTCACACATACAAAAAGTCACGCGATATTTACATTGCTGTGGCTTGCTCATTTTTTCCCCTTGTTTCGTCTTGGAAAAGTTTTATTAGCAGCAATTGTTAAAATGTGCCAGAAACACATCAAGACTATAAAATATTTGTTTTATTGGTAAAAAGGATGTTAGAAAAAGGACTCAGTGGAGTCACTCTAATTGCCCAGTCACTGCAGTGAAAATAACCTAGGAAGCAGGTTATGCAACTGGCTTTCGACCTTGGGTTGTGAAGTTGGGAAAGCCATAACTGACTCCTAATTGATGGTTTATCTGCTGGTCACTTGATCTACAGCCTGAAGTGGGTCTTCATCCATCAATGATGTAGATATTTATTTATTGTCTTGCTGTGGAATGCTATGTGATTGTATCACAAAAACTTTGGCACATAAGATGTGAGGGGCATGGTTGAGGTGCTGAGGGACATGGTTTAGTGTTTGATAGGAATGGTTGGACTCAATGATCCGGTGGGTCTCTTCCAACCTGGTTGTTCTATGATTCCATGGTCTTCTCGGTTGATTTTCTATGCTACACTTCAGATAGACAACCACGTAGACAACCAGAGATGGAGCCGTCCCTAATAGCAGATGCCATAAAACCAGTATGAGTTTGATCTTTGCTTTTAGCCCTTTTGTTTCTCCTAGGCTGATAAAAAAGTAGAACTCGTCTCTCTTAATTCCCTGGCAGCTGTTCAGGTGAGACCAAATGATCCTCGTACAATTACAACCTATTTCCCCAGCTTCCTGATTCTTCATTCTTCCGAGCTGCATTCCCTTTTCAGCCTTGAAAAGGCCTTTTCTGTCTCAGAGAGAAAAATCCTTTCTTATTATACAGTGACCAGAAAACCACATGCTTTTTCCAGTGTGTGGTCTGCTGCAACTACCCCGAGATACCTGAGGTTTTTCAAAATCAAAGCAAAACCCACTTACAATTGTTCTTGGAATAAGACGCTTGCATAACTGTACTTGTATTTTTCTGTGTTACAAAATTACTTTCCTTGCATTCTGTTCCCTGGTTTTGGAAACTTTTTGTCTCATACTCCACTGTCCGAATGTCCTGCACTTGCTTTGCAGAGAAAAAATAGAAGATTGGAAGTAATTGAAATGAGGATGCCTTGCTTTACAAACCATCATGTTGCTTGACTCAAAGCAATTGGGACAATATAGTTGTTAATAGAGAGGAAGTTTGGAACTGTGTCCTGTGAGCAAATTAATTCAAAAGTCAGAAAGGAGTGTTTGGAAATGTGGGAGATGCATTTTATCGCCTATAAAAAGAGGTGAAGGACGCTGAAGACTCATTCTGCTCTGAAAAACCTATTTTTGAACTTCCATATATACACGTGGGTTGCCCAGTAACTTTAGAATAAAGCTTGCCAGCTTTTCCATGCTTAGAGCCAGGTTTATTTCTTAATAAAGATGCTTCCTTCTAGAGCATCTGGGGTGCGGTGCACTGATTGTGAGGAACGGTTTTAAACCAAGGGAGGGGAGATTTAGCTTGGATATAAGGAAGAAATTTTTTACAATGAGGGTGGTGAAACACTGGAACAGGCTGTGCCTGAAGGCAGTGGAGACCCCATCCCTGGAGGGGTTCAAGGCCAGGTTGGATGGGGCTCGGAGCAGTCTGATCCAGTGGGAGATGTCCCTGCCCAGGGCAGGGTTGGGACTGGATGACCTGTAAAGGTCCCTTCCAACCCAAAGCATTCTATGTTTCTATGATTTTATGCCCATTGAGCACACTGAATAGCTGTTATTGCTAACCACTGGTTTTGCTAGGGTTATTTTTGGAAAAGCTACACTATTTGATAATCTGTTGTCTCTTGTTTTTCGAAGAAGGATTGTAGAGGTTGGCCAGAGTAGGGTAAACTTGCAGAATCTATTCAAGTTGTATCAAAAGCTCAAATTTTAAAGTTCTCATTTTAAATAATCTCCTAAATGGTATATTCTTAATCATATTTCTTGGTGCATGTGGAGAGGTGCAGAGGAGGCTGAGAGGAGACCTCATTACTCTCTACAACTCCCTGAAGGGAGGTTGTGGAGAGGAGGGAGCTGGGCTCTTCTCCCAAGTGCCAGGGGTCAGGACAAGAGGGAATGGCCTCAAGCTCCTCCAGGGGAGATTTAGGCTGGAGATTAGGAGGAAGTTTTTCACACAGAGTGTCATTGGGCATTGGAATAGGCTGCCCAGGGAGGTGGTTGATTCCCCTTCCCTGGAGGTGTTTAAGGCACAGGTAGATGAGGTCTTGAGGGACTTGGTTTAGTGTTTGATAGGAATGGTTGGACTAGAAGATCCGATGGGTCCCTTCTAACCTGGTTGTTCTATGATTCTATGATTTTGTGGAATGCATTTCTCCCAAATTGTCAAAACTCCTGAGACTTCGCACTGATACAGTCCAAGTTGCGTATTGGATTTTGAGTGCCTGAGCTCAGTGGATGGTTAAAAATCCCAATCCTGGTATATAATAAATGACAGATGTTGCAGATACTCCTGGGTGCCATGAAGGAGGTCACAGAAGTTTGCTTCTAAAAATCACTTTTAATTTATCTTTTCCTCCTGACAGCTTCATGCTCCGAGTTGGTCTCCATTTGATGTGAACGCTGAGAAGCTGCTGCAGGCTACCACTGATTGGAATGTACCCGTATTAGCCTAATTGCATGCTCTCCCATCATCTGTTTGCAATCACAAAGAGGAAGCTTCTGAAGCTTAGGAATGAGAGAAAATGAAGTGTCTTGACAAAACACTGAGAGTGCTTTTGGAGGTTTTCCCATCGCTGTTTGTGAGTATGAACAAAAAACAGAGCTGTATTTTTTCCGTGACCATCTCTACGCTGCAGCCATAACATAAATACATTTAACAAGTAGGAACAGTGATAATTAATGAAGGTCCCCAAGTGCTGTAAGCTGATAATGAGTAAGCGTTCACAAAAGTGGTTCATTATTGAATTAGTTCATTATTGAATTAGTTGAATTAGCCTAATAGTAAAATCATACAATTGTTCTCTCTGCGGATATTCAACTTAGCTTATGAAACATTCAGATTCACTGTTTCTGGCTGTCCAATTCAACCACCAGTTTTAAAACACACCCCTTGGATGTTTTATCTGCAAGGCCACGTGCAGCAGGCAGACACAAATCACAAGGAGGTGGGCAGATAAAGCACCTCAAATAACTTAAGACACAGAGAGCAGTTTTGCTTCTGTTCAGGTCTAACATATGCATTTTATTTGATGATGTCAAACGAGCAGTGTGACATAGGGAATCGTAAACTGGTTTCTCTGAGAGATTGTGCAGGCAGGGTTGCAGGCTTGCATCAATTAGAAAACTCTAATTCTCAGCAGGGTTTTGTACTGGTGGAAGAACTTGAGGTAAGTTTCTTTTTACAGAGACAATGTCTGAAAAGAGGAGGGACTTGATTTGTAGCACAAATGATTGTTCTATGATTCTTGCTTTTTCTTTGCCCAATGGATTGCAAAGGAGGTGCTTCAAACTACAGCAAACAAGGTTAACAAATGCTATGAAAGACCCTATAGAATCATAGAATCACCAGGTTGGAAGAGACCCATCGGATCATCCAGTCCAACCATTCCTATCAAACACTAAACCATGTCCCTCAGGACCTCACCTATCTGTCCCTTAAACACCTCCAGGGAAGGGGATGGGAAACACCCTGATGGGAAATGGATGGTTTCTCAAACACAGAACTCAAGGCAGTGGAAATTCTGGAGCTCTGTCTCAGAGAAACCAACTTTTGTTACCATCGGTTTGCTTAAAACAAGAATATATTGTCCACTGTGTTGCATTCAGATGATTTCATACTAATCAAAAGGCTCAGGAGGGACCTGTGGTTCTGATTAAGCACTTGGGCTGAAGGGACCAGGCTGCCATCCTACCTCACTGGCAGGGCTTTTGTCATGAGACATTTCTTATGTTTTTGAAGCAAATATTTCTGTGATAAGTGATACATTAAAACCCACAAGGATGTGAATAATCCTGTTTTCAGTGAAGAGTTTAAACTGCACGCTATAAATAAAACCAAGGCCACACATTGACTCAACAAGGTGAAAAAAGAACTATTCAATAGCTCTGTTCATGCTGCCCACTAAGTGGGGTGAGGCCGTAGGGAAAAATATTTTTTGATTTTATCGCACGGGAGAAGTGAATTAGGACGGCACAAGGCAGGCTTAATTCTGGGATTTCCAGCTCTAGAGTACTTGACTTTTCAACCTCAACGGAGATGGGTGGAGAGGTGGTTATTGCTTTTATTTTGTTTGTCATCATGCAGCTGAATTCCGCTTGAAAGTACTTGGTGTTTTAAAATTAATTCCGCTAGTTCATTCCATCTACTTAGTCTTAACTGCTGGTTTTTAAACTGAGCTGGGAATGACTAATTCTCTCTTAAAAGGATTATTCTACTCATTGCGAAGTGAGACTCTAAGCTGCCATTTTCATTTTTTTTGGTCATAAAACTCCAGCCATCAGACAAAGATCAGCAAGTCTCCTAAAATGAATAGGCGCCCCAAGGAAAACCAAATAGCCTCCAAAGCAATTGTATCGAAGTGACATCAGTGCTCAGATATTTTCATCTTGGCTATTCCACCAAGACTCAGTCAATAAGGGGCAGTTGAGCCAGTACACACTGACGCTCTTTATTGCTCCCCCACTGGGAACATGTCTCTTCATAAGAGACCCGCAGAGAGTGGCAAGTCCAAAAACTAAACAACTTTGTTCCACATTGAAGAATTTGCCTTCCAAGTCCATGCGGCGCGCTGCTGTCCGTCAGCCAGAGCTTGCTCAGTGAGTAATGCCATGCTGAGATTCAGCTGTGGGATCCTGCAGCTCCTCTCTTGTCCTTAAGTTCTCTGCCTGCTGGGCATCAGCCTGGATGGCAGCCTGGATGGATCTTAGATACTTTTAAAGTATTGGGTGGCCAACTGCCACCTGAAAATCCCTCCTGATGTTGGTCCTGATCCATTCTGAGAAGCCGCAAAAGTCATTACATCTGTTATATTCAGTTTTCTGATGTCTGTAGTGATGATAATGCTGATCTCCGTTTTCGAGTGCTGTGAGGGCTAGAGATTGGAAATGAACTTCAGTGTCCAAGCATTTTCATAGAGTCATAGAATCATAGAACAACCAGGTTGGCAGGGACCCATCGGATCTTCTAGTCCAACCATTCCTATCAAACACTAAACCAAGTCCCTCAAGACCTCATCCACCAGTGCCTTAAACACCTCCAGGGAAGGTGACTCAACCACCTCCCTGGGCAGCCTATTCCAATGCCCAATGACCCTTTCTGTGAAAAACCTCCTCCTAATCTCTAGCCTAAGTCTCCCCTGGCGGAGCTTGAGGCCATCTCTTAAGTATTACTGGTAATCCTCTAAGATCATTCATTCCTTTGACACCACCAAAAGAAATTCTAGCTCTGTAATCCCTATTTTACAAATGGAAAGTGGATGCACGGAGCAGCACAAGAACTTGTTCTTGAGATGGGATAGGGACAGAGGAATACGTTGATGTTCCCAAGCTGGGATGTTTTAACTTTCCTCTCCTGGACTGTGCCTTTTGAGGAGAAAGTAATTCTCCCCAACCTTCTCTCACCTCCTTACTAATGTTTTCCGTGTAGAAATAATATTTAGAATTTGAGATTGTGCCTTCTGAAGTGGCTTCATCTTGCTGTCCTCGTAAGAGAACTTTAACCTTTCCTGAATGATCATGTTCAGCTACATATAATCTCAAATCCATAAAACCCCAAGTCTCCTTGTATTTATGTACATTGCAGCAAAACGCACCTTTAAGGAGAAAACATTGCTTCACTGTGACTGTCTGAATTTATTGGCTACTAGGAGTCTTATAGTGTGTGGCTTACATTTTAGAACTCTGATTTCAAGCTTAATGTGGTCAGGAAATATAAAAATACATTTATTTATGTCATCTGCTAAAAATCTCAACCTAGGTTACTGCTACTCTAACCAAATCTGTGTTTATGTTGGAGGTGAATGATCGGTTTGTAGCTGCCTGTGTTTCTAGCCAGGCTGAATGGAATGATTCTGCAGCAAACTCTGTGTGTATGGTTTTTTAAAAGAAACTTCTTTTTATTTACTGCATGTGGCAGCTGTTTCCTTCCTCCCAGAACTCGCTGCCCAGCTCTCAAGGGCAGTGCAGCTCTGACTCCTATCGGGCTGTGTATGTGGAGTGATGTGATTTATTGAATTGTTCAAGGTCATCAAAACTCAGGAAAATATTTCCTTCCTGATGATACCTGTTCACTGTTGCGTTTGCTGTTGGATTTGATTTGCTTTTCCAAGTTTTTGGGGCTTGCACATCAGCAGCTGCTTTGTCTGATATTGGAACAAGATTTGCTTGTTATTAATCTTTAGGAAAATATCTTTAACTATAATTTCTCCTCAGACATTTGATAACCAGGAGTTCACACAAGATGTGAAATCCTTTTCTGTCCCTGTGGTAAAAGCTGGTAAAGGTGATGCTGCCGCAATAGCTGCCAAAGGAGAAAAGGCATCAGGCTTGAGGTATTTTCAGACAGGAGGCCAAGGCTTTTTAGGGTGTGAGTTTCGTGTGCTGGTTGATAGCTGCTGAACATGAGCCAGCAGTGGCCCAGGTGGCCAAGGTGGCCAACAACATCCTGGCTTCGATCAGCAGGAGGACATTTCTCTGTTGATCTGAAGTGACGTATTTGAGTAAACCCTGTCAGCTGGACTGCAGCAGTTTCCCTTCTGTTCCCTCCTTTCACTTGAGCTTTATTTTTGGGTTTGGTGCACTTGGACTGTTCCTGGGATGAAGTAATACACACAGCGATCTCAACTGACCTTTTATGTACAGTAAGAAACAGGTCAGACTCCCCTGAGCCATGAACGCAGAGGTGTTTTGATATAATTTCCTGGAACAGGTACAGCTGAGACCCTTAGATTGCTGGGACTGGCTCTGCACAAGCCCTCTTGGCATCAGCACACTTAACCTTTTTGTTCTGCAGATTTCTCATCCTGTGTAGGTGGACAATGAATACTACTCTGATGCAAATAATTTCCTTTTAGATGTGAAAGCTCCTTGATTAAAAAAACACTGTCCAGGAACTCTGTGTCTGTTCTGTTCCCATTGAACAGGACAGTCTTGTTCAAGCCTTTGACTTCAGTGACTGCAGGATCAAGCTCTTAAGTTTCAAATAAGTTGCAAATAAATTTTTGTTTCACTCAGAAGCTAAGTGTGAATTACCAAGTCAGTGAAAGAGGTGTAAATAACACAGAGTTAAATAGACAGGGGGTTCTGGGGAAAAAATAAGAAAGTTAAAAGTCTTGTTTGAGAATCCAGAAGTTAGAAAATCAGATACTGAGGTTGATGGAAGGTATTGTGGGGCTTCTTTTGGTATAAACAGGAGTAGAGTTGATGAAAAGCTAAATTACTGTGCCTAGGAGAATGCTGGAACTTCCATGGCATCTTGGGTTTGAGGTATACTCTGAAATGTGGCCTGGGCCTTCCTGCTATGGGGTAGTTACACCTTGAGGTTATTCACTCAGCAAGGAAATAATGTTTTAAGAATCTTTCCTGGGGTTTCCATGTCTTACTTATCCCTTCATACGTAAAGACTTCTAGATAAACATTAATAGATGTTAGGGTGTTATGGGACTCGCTCTGGAGATGATCTGAGGCCTGGAGCACAGGCTGAGAAAGTTGGGATTGTTTAGCCTAGAGAAGAGAAGGTTCCAGGGAGACCTTACAACAGCTTCCAGGACTGAAAAGGGCTCCAGGAAAGCTGGGGAGGGGCTCTAAATGAGGGAATGCAGGGATAGGATTGGGGGGAATGGTTTGAAGATTTAGATGAGATCCTAGGGAGAAATGTTTTCCTGTGAGGGTGAGTGGGGAGGCCCTGGCCCAGGTTACCCAGAGCAGGGGTGGCTGCCCCACCCCTGGAGGGGTTCAAGGGCAGGTTGGATGGGGCTTGGAGCCCTGATCCAGTGGGAGGCGTCCCTGCCTGTGGCAGGGGTGGGACTAGATGGGCCCAAAGGTCCCTTCCAACCCAAACCAGTCTATGATATATTTCTATAATAAGTGCCATCACCCAACAAACAATCCTGTCACTCTCATGGGACCCTGGATGTGTGCAGCACTCGCAGCCCATGCAAGCCTGTAGGCAGAGTTGGGGTGTAGGTGGTTTGAAGGAGCTGCTCTGTTTGCTATAGGGATTCAGCCAGCTCTGGGTTGGAACATCCAGTTACTTAACCATATGAATTAAGATTAGCAGCCAAGTCTTGTATATCCTCAGCTCTTCATGCCAGCCCCTAAATGCATATTATGGAAAAACACCTCAGACCATTTGGCTAGGCCTTGTTTATTGGTGTGCTTGAAAAAAAAAACCAGCCAGCAAGAATGCCCACCAAGCAATTCCGTGTAGAAAAACATGACAGTGCTGTAACACAAGGTTTTAACATGAACGGAAAGGGAGGGTCTGTTGCTCTGAACGGCTTGTCTCTGGAGTATCCACTTTATGGAGGTTCTACAAGCGTTTCTGTGTGGGTTTGCTGTAAAGTAGCCTGGGTCTCCTGGGCTCCTTTGCCTTGTCCTGCCACAGAAATCTCATCTAACAGCACTGGTTTGGGAAAGGAGCCATAAAGGAAAAAAAGAACAGGCTCCTTTTGTAGCTAATAACTTCCTTTAATTGGTAATTAAGCTGCCTGCTACTTATAAATGTCAATAAAGGTCAAAATATTTAGAAGCAGAATCATTTTAGTGGCTTCCCATTTCTCATTGCATAAGCTGCCTGCTCAGACCACACACACACACACATTTGAAGATGGTTAAGGTTTCAGCCCCAGTCTTCCCACCAAATTCTTATATAAAGCGGCTCAAAAGGGGACAGAGCAGCTTTAGTCAATAGGAGGGAGGATGTGAACTGAGTCTACTGGGTGAACATTCCTCACAATTTGGAATAGCACCGCAGGCGCTGGGGCTGAATCAGAGAAGGGGCTGGCCAGATGGTGCTCTCATTTACTCTTTGATTCAGGGAAAGGGGGTTGCATCTCATTCGTGTGCAAAAGGACTAAAGAAAAAAACTGCCTGGAAACAGATTAAATACCAATTGCAGCTTGAAAATCAGAATTAGCGTAAATCTTGGTTTTCCTATGGAGCAGAGAAAAATACATGAATACAGAGGTTTCTCTTGGTGTTGCTTGCAGTCCCTGAGTTAACAGCTATGAATGCCTGTTTTCAGTGGTGAATTTGCTGTAATCCCAGTACTGATTATTCTCACTCAAAAACCCTGTATATTTTCCTGGGGTATATGTAGGAAGTAGTGAATGAATGGGGAGGATGGTATGTACAAGCTCTGTATCTGCCATATTTATTTCTCCCGTGTCTGGGCCTTCCCAGATGGAAATCTGCCTTGTGTGATCAAGCCCATCATCCCCTGGGCACATGCAGTAAAACTGCTTTGCCTCAGACATCCAAACACATGCTGCAAATGTGTTGACCTGCAAATGTCAGTGGCCATTTGTGCAGAGCAGTTGCCGTAACCAGACTGTTCGGTACCTGGAAGTCCCTGGTGCTTGGCCAGAGCTTACAGTGTTCATAAATGCATGTTCATAGTGCTTCTTTTTTGTACTTGGTGTGATCACTCAGTGCCTGTGCATCTCCTCCCAGTACCAGACAGTGGAGGATAACGAAGAAATCAGTTAGCGAAGGTGAAGGTGGGAATCTCCTTCAGATCTCGTCAGCGTTATGTAGCATCATACCAGCTCTCTACCCTTCTCTGTTAAGCTGTGAGTTATGGGGAGTGGTTGAGGGAGTTAGGGCTGTTTAGTCTGGAGAAGGGAAGGCTGAGGGGAGATCTCATTATCCCTGCAGCTTCCTGAAAGGAGGTTGTAGTGAAGCAGGTCCTGGTCTCTTCTCCCAAGTAACAAGTCATAGGACAAGAGGAAATGGCCTCAAGTTGCAGATGGACGCCCCGAAGAGTGGAGATGCTGCAGGCTGTCTGGGAACACCAGGAATGGTAGCAAGAGTTAGCCTCTTCGTTTGCCTGAGCCCTGCTCCCTGTCTTGCTGCAAATTTTTGTTCAGTGTGGAAACACTTGTGATCACTCCTTAGGAATTCTTTCCACAGTTCCTTTCTCTTCTAATTCACACGAACAGTAAATCACTGCTGTCAATTCTATAAGGCTGCGCATCAGCAGTGCCGCTCAGCTCTCACATAACACGGAACAGTGACAGCTAGAGTGAACCAACAAATGGTGCCGCACATTTTCCTATACAGTTTCCCAGCACTGAGTGTATGATTTAGATCCTCTAGCCTCTAAAGTACTCCACTGGGTCTTCTTTAATATTGCATTATATTACTCATGATGCATAGTCGAGTCCATTGCTTCCATTTACTTTAGCAGCGATAAATGTCAGAAACTGTACAGAAGTTTATAAATTTTAAGTGCTTTGCAGACAACTGTTACCCAGAGAAATTTTCAAACTGTTTGTTACTGGTGAAGTGTAGGGGTCATGGAAAAATTGCTTCCAGGGTCTTGTTTAACGAGTTTCAAACTAGGGTAAAATACATTCATTCTTTGTGACTAAGAAGGATATTAGTGTCAGGATTTTCTCTTCTGCAGCAATCAATTCCGCACAGTTAATATTTTAAGAGGGTTACAGGAATTTAGCTAAAAAAAAAAAACCCCAAACCCAAGAAATTTGCAACTCAGCTTTTCTCACTGTAATGTTCTCATGATGAAGTGTAAAGTTCCTGAAAGCTTTCTGTTCGGCAGCAGGAGCTAGCGCCGCAGCACCAGAGGGGTTTGAACGGCCTGGCCTCGAAGACATGTGTGTACAGAAAATAACGTCTGAGGCAGCTGGAGTGAGCCCGTGCCTTGCTCAGGCTGGTGTTAACACACATCTGCATCGTCCCTGTTACTTGTATTCATAGTATCTGTGGAGTGAGTTGGAGGCTGCGCATTGTGGTCTGGCAGCACTTTCTTCACTGGGAACGATTTTGGATTACTGGTCCCTCTGGCTATCAGTTTGCCATGGCTTAGCCTTACTTTAGGATGTAAGCAGCTCTCCTGGCCAGCTGGAAGTGGTAAACAACAGCTAGGAAAGCAGGAGGACAAAGAGAACTGGGAAGGAGTTAAGGAAGTTTTACAGGTTACTGTTTTCTCCATTTCTCACAAACAGTGAGGTAAAGCATTCCATGAGAGAAATACAAGATGTTTGCTTTACTACACAGAAGTGCTAAATCTTTGGGGATAGGATACGCTCTGCTCAGAGATGTTCCTTCTTATTTAATCGTGGCAGGAGGACCTCCTCATGGCCTGCCTGCCTTCAAAGAGCTCCACCTGAGATCAGTCCTCAGGAAGCCCACACAGAGCTAGTGAAGGGCTTCAACATCTTGTGTTCATCTTTTGCTGTGGCTTTATTACCTTTGAACTGAACTACTGGTTGAGGGTTAGTGACTTTATCAGTTGCTCTGAGGTGCCAGAGAATTCCACCTTCTCTGGAAACTGGAGACCTGCGTTTTGCTTTCTGAAGGGCTGGTAAGTCACCTTTGCAGAGGCGACTTAAGCTGTCTTAGCTCACTTAGCTTGAGCGGCAGCAGCCAAGCAGCAGAGCACTGATGAGCAGCACAGGCTGACTGCATTAGCACTCATGAGCCTGGCCAGCCCCTTCTCCTCACCTGACCCTCCCCACTCCCAGCAACCGGGGTTACAAAGGTAATGGGGCACCACAAAGGACACCCTAAGGTGCAGAAACAGGCAGCGTGAATTATAACCCAGTGACTGCAAGTGTGAAGGTAATTTCCATAAGTTTATCTCTGTAAATGTAAAAGTTTCAATGGGATTGTGTGGGGCTCAGAAGAACAAGGCCAGTGGCAGTGTCTCTCCTCTGGGGGAAATGCCTTGTGTCAGGTACAGCTGCTGTTGGATGTGTGTTACCATAGGATTGTGTGGCTTGGAAGGGGCCTTAAAGCTTGTCCAGTTCCAACCCTGCTGCCATGGGCAGGGACATCTCCATGCAGAGACAGTGCGAGGTTCAAAGCAAATATGCGATTGGAGAGCATGAAGTTTAACAAGGGCAAGTGCTGGATTTTGCACCTGGGACATGGCTGTCCATACAGACTGTGGAGTGAGAGGCTGGAGAGAGGGATCTGCAGGTTCTGGTCAATGGCAAGTTGAATGGCACCAATGGAATGGCAGGAAGATGTATCGGGGGTGGGTTAGGTTGGACATTAGGAAAAGTTTCTTCATCCAGAGGGTGATGGAACAGCCTCCCCAGGGAAGCAATCACAATATTCCAGAAGCATTTGGCCAGTGCCCTCAGACACATGGTGTGAATGTTTGGGTTGTTCTATGCAGGGACAGAAGCTGGACTTGATGGTCCTTGTGGGCCCTTTCCAACTCCGGACATTCTTTGATTTTATGACTCTATCCCAAAAGCTGTGTCTCTGAAAGCACGAGAAGGATACGCACCATATAAGACCTTTGAAAGCCTATAGCAAAACTAACGCATAGCTGCTACTATCGGATCCATGTGGAATTGGGGGTAGCTGCACAACAATATTCATCTAGACTTTCTGTTCTTGCAAACTATACTTAGATGATATTGTATACATTGTCCCTATTGTGCATTGTAAGGGATGGACTCTTTCATAATCCAGAGTCTTATGGCTTTCATTTGTTCACAGACCTCCCACTAAGCGGCTGCTGATTGAAAAGCTTTTTACTTTCTTGCCAGGTTTAACAAAAAGGGCTTGGTGTACTTCGAGCCTTTGATCTCTCTCGGCTGAACATTTTCATTGAAAGAGGTAGATGAGTCATTCAGCGTTTGACATGGAGCTATCTTGGAATACCTTCTGGGTTTGCCTTTTCCAGCTCGCTTGTGGTTTTTTGCATGCGGCTGTAAATATTTAGCTCTGCAAGAAGCATGGAGCTCTCTTTTGGAAATGAAAGAGCCCTATTCCAAATAGGAAAAACACACTTAGCGAAGGTTTGCGCAGTGCATATTTGGTGGTAGAAGGTGCTGTGTTGGCCCTGCCTTACTTTTCAATACAATATCCTGCAGTGTGAAATGAATGGCTGTATTTAGAGGTATCTGGAAGTGATGACTGATGTTTGGAGAAGTTACAAGGCTTTTCCTTTTCCACATGAACTCTCCAACCTGGCATTTCCACAGCAGCGAAATACTTCTGGGGCTGAGATCATCTGATTATTATTTCCTGTGTCATGTGGTGAATTTATTATTTGGTTGAATATTACAAATATATTCTTAAGTTGCCTGAGTTTTGGATTCTTCAGTGAAGTTCATTGGCATATCAAGGATATTAGACTTGCAAAAATAACTCTTTCTCCTTGGGGATTATTTAGTTGTGATTAGTGAATGAAAGTCCCAAATGAAGGGGGGGAAAGAAAAGGAGTGGGGGGGGGAGAAGAGAGGGAGATTCAGTAAAAATGCTGTTCTGATAGTGTGCCAGCTCAGGAAAAACTGAAATTCACGGGGTTTTTTTTCCTGAAAACCATTAAAAGCCAGGAATTGGGAGTTTATTTGATTGTCCTTCTCCTTTGTGCTAATCAAGGATTATTTCTAGTGACAGCAGAAGTACAGTGTTGTTACTGGGAACTGCACAGGCCAGTCATGGGTTCATTGCCTCCAAAATATTTTCATGGAGGTTTGTTGTATTTTTTTATACTCCTAAAACCCAAAACAGAACAGAGACTGAAATCTTGTAGAAGATTTTCCTAGTAGCATCTGTGACCCTGTTGACATTAAAATGTGTTTGCTCCTTGCAAGACCATTAAGTATAAAATAAAGATATCAGAAATAGTAAGATTCTTCTCATATCTAGATGCCATTGCTTAAACTGGGTATAATTCTCTACAGAACTGACCCAAACACCACGCAGGTCACTTGCTCTCTTGAGCTGTCTTGTCTGTTGCTCAGAGCAAGGCCTGTTGAAGGTTCCTCTTAAGCTGACAAATGATGGGTGGGGGAAAAAACAATGTTTGAAAACCAACAAAATCTTGGCATCTGGATAATTGTGATTTTTCTGTAACGCTGACCATATTTCTCCCTTGCTTGTTTTGGAATGCCACGTGGTTTGCAGGGCTTCATTAAGGGATATTTTGTCCTTTGGCTTCTGCTACACGATTACACAGTAGCCATCCGTTCCCAACATCTGTGTTTATTAAAACCTTTCCAATAAATGTGTGCAGAAAGGAACTGTCCACATTTTCTCCCAGTTCTGCAAAAGATGCTCTTTTTCTTTGTGGTGAATTGGTTAAAGGTTGTCCAGCTGAGATGTTTGGGGTTTTTTTTTATTTTCAACATTACTCCTTATTGCCCAAAAAGTCCATAGAAAATGGGGATGGGGTGGATAGGCCTCCAAGCTGTTCTAGGACATGGAGTGCACCCTTCTGACTGAAATCCCATTGAACAGGGAAGAGTTAATACAGCCAATGCTTGTGCCTTACACCTTAACTCTGCTGCCTGAAGGTGGCAAAACCAGCGAAGGCTGTGCTGGGGGTGTTCCAGCCAGGGCTGCTTTCCAATGAGAAAATCTAAGGAGCGACTTAACAAATAAGCTCTTTTGCCTGTTGTGTCACACACCCCCTGGTACAACACGCTTGTGACGTGTTAGGTGAGTGGTGGTGGCTGGTGCATGTTTCCACACTTCACACTGACTGAGAAGGAATGTGCTGGTGAGATCAGCATCGGGTTGTGCGCAGTATTGAGTACAGAGTAAGACAGGACTGTTCTCTTATGGTTGGACTTGATGATCTGGTGGATCTCTTCCAACCTGGTCGTTCCATGATTCTATGATTCAAGCAGATTTTGGCTCTGTGATTCCAGTCATGAGTAGTTGAATACATCTGGTTATGGTCTTGGAAACACAGCTCACCAACTCTCAGTGTTTTCGAAGGGCCTTTTGAGCAGATCGTCAGCAGTATATGAATGAGGGACGGCAGCTACATACAGCTGTATTTTCTTGGCTGGGAACTCCACTCAGTTCTTAATGCTGAATGTGGTGCTGAGTACGGTTTCACCAATGAGAGATTAGGTTGGCAGAAATATCCTAACCAGTGGTGCCTTTCTGGGAAGAATTGTCAGTCAGTGTTATATAGTAATGACCAGAAAACGTAGGAAGAGCTGCCCAGGGAGGGGCTTGAGTCACCTTCCCTGGAGGGGTTTAAGGAGTGGGTGGATGAGGTGCTGAGGGACATGGGTTAGTGTTTGATAGGAATGGTTGGACTCGGTGATCCGGTGGGTCTCTTCCAACCTGGTCATTCTATGATTCTGTGAGCTTTTATCAGGGAGTTTCTGTAGGACAGATGTATCTTGGGAAGTCTTATGTGAATGAGTTATATTTTGGGTGGCTTACCCTATTCTGTATACCCATAAGAACTCTCGGTGCTGAGGAACTGGGACTGTCTGGGGACACGATATTTACTTGACCTGAAAAGTTGCACAAAGACCGATGAATCAGGAACCGGTCACCATACAATTAAACTTAGTCAGACAGTGTTAGATTATAAGCCATGATTCTTTGGGGCCGAAAGCGCTGCACCTCCAGTTTTTCCAGCTCATGCACACAAACGAAGGAGACTAAATCTAAACAGTAGACCTGAACGTGTCCATATGTGTCCATTATGTGGTGTTGTGGCCCCACAGGTCTGTGCCTGTGTTGCCTTAACAGATTATCATTTATGTTCAGAAAAGCAGTAAAGTCAGGACAGACAGTGTTATTGACTGGGAGAACAGTGTGCTATACTGGTCAAGTGCCACAGCCATAGTTGTGGTAGTAACTTCTCATTCAACTAGTCCAACCAAGACAAATGATAATCTGTTAAGTTTTGCTGCTATGGACAAATAAACATTTTCTCCATTTCTTCTCTAAAGTCTAAGGTGGATAAAAGGCTCAGACCCTGTTTTAAGGGGGTAGGTTTGAGATGTTGTTATCTATCAGCTCTCTTCAAGTCCCATTACTGGGATTTTTATAACATTGTTTTTCCTTTCTTCTCATTTGTGTTTTACACACAACTCCTGGTATTTTGGTTTAGCCCACAAACAACATGAAGCTGCTCTGAATGCCTTCATTTTTCCTGCCTACTGCAAACCAGACTGTTCCTTAGCCTCAATTATCCTGAAGGAAACTGCTTATGTAAAACCACACCAGAAAGGTTGAAGCCCATATAAATGTATTTTCATCTCTTATATAAGGCTGTGTTCCTCTGTGTGTGTTGTCTTGGGGTCACCTTGTTTTTCACCATCACTGATGACTAAGCTGGGGCAGAGGTATTGTCAATTACACCATATTCTTCCTTATGGTGGTTGCTGGCAAACGGTAGGAGATTCAGAGGATACCACAGAGAAGAGAATTGTCTGGAGCTTGTGTAGAGCTTCTCATTTTTATTCATGCCATGGAAACACAACCTAGAACTGAGGTTATGTCAAGTTATTTGCATGCAGCCCTCTCTTCCAATGGCCAGTGAGTAATGCTTGGTTTCTAGGGAAGAAATTCCTCCAAGAACAGACTCGGGGTAGGGTGATAAAAGTCTTGGTCTGATGTGTCTGATGATCTGGTGGGTCTCTTCCAACCTGGTTGTTCTATGATTCTATGTAGCTGGGGTGACTGAATGGGGCAGCAGCTTCTGCTCCCAACAGCAGGGTCAGCTGTGGAAGGGGCTCCTTCGTTTCCTCAGTTCACAGCCTAAAGTTTTAACCTGAAAGGCTTTGAGTTTGCTATTATTCCGAGTTGTAAAATGAGATGGGGGCAGCCCATCATTGATCTCTGCCGCTGTGTGGCAGCAGAGCTTGAGCTACCTCAGAAGAGGATCTAGGATATCTGCATCGCGGAGTTACCTCTTCACAAGGCAAACTGCTCCTTGATTGCCAAAGCTCCCTCTGAAATAAGCTAATCACGACAGAGTGCGGCAGCACACACATTAGGAACAGAGACACTAAATGATATCTAGATGTTTCTGTCGTGCACCCATGCCATAGTATCGATTTTCATTTCTTATTTCTTGTTTCTTGCTAAGCTACTGAATGCAGGGAACATGTAGTCACCAAGCAGCTCAGTCCACACCTGCTCCGATGTTTGCATTTTTTCCTCCAAAGCATTTGCTACTGGGAGTCACTGGAGACAGGATGCTGTTCTACATGGCCTCCTGATCTGATGCAGGTTGACTCTTTTCCTGGGTTTAAATACCGTAGTGCTGGATTTTGGCCAGATTTCCTGGGGCCTACATGAAGATAACAAATCAAAATGCCTCCCCCAAGGAGCAAACAATTTAAGCACAAGACAAGAAAGACAAGGGAACAGAGACAGTCTGGGAAGTATTAAGAACAAGTTTAAAACCTCCAGCTATTAATGAGAAAAGGGCTTTCATTTTTCATCCAGCTCTGGGGAGGACATCTGAAGAGTTTGGATTTCGGTTTCACGGTCTGGGAAACCATGCTGGCAGGACTGTTGTTTACTCTCTCCTGAGAAACAGCATGTTTCAAGTTGATTCTTTATCGAATAAAGGTTTTTTAAAAAAATATTTTGTTTGCTGCTTTCTCAGCTGCTCACAGCATTTGTCTTCATCCTTTGCTGGTATAATATTATAATAGTTTCTTGTAAATGCTGAGCCTTTACTGCTGACAGCTGCTGAGAAATGATGCTGTCATGAATCATGCCTGCAAACACAGCTCTGTGATGTGACCAGTTCTCAGCCCCCGTAATTAACAGCCAATTACTTCCTCTCAGAGAAGCCAAAACTCAAACAGATGAAAGAAATAGCGTTGTGGAAGCAGTGGGAGCAGATGTGTTGTATCAGTTCCCGTGTTCTTTACAAACATACACAACGCTGCGGAGCAAACTGAGCATTCGTTTACATTGAGATGCAGTTCAGAAGGGTGAAAATTCTACTACCAGGCCTGGCTCTGGCCATCTGTGCTCAAAGTGCATGGGGAAAGTGAAAGGGAGGAAAGGTTCATTACAACTTCGAGACAATGCGGTTGCAATAATAGTAGGTCACCACTCCAGAGTTTTTTGGTTGTTCATTCAAGGTAACAGTCTGTATTTATTATTAATATAGAAGCACAACCACGAGAGTGCTGTGTACGACAGATGCCAAGAACCCAAACCGGAATGTTTTCAGTCCCTAGGCTGCAGTCCTGCCTGCTCTTTTGTTTAAGCTGGAGACCTAATGCTGAGCCTTTTCCATCTGGAGTTTGTGTGGCAGAAACCAATGTGGTTTAGAAGACAGAGCTGAGGAAAGGGAGCCAGGAACTCCTGACCGGGGACTGCAGTTAGTAATATACTGACCTTTTTCTCCTCTTTCTAGATTACTTTTTAACAGAATTTCATTTTTGTTGGTTCACTCACATATACTTAGGCAGGAGTCATTTCCTGGGAACACATTAGAACCCATAAGATATTCTTAAACTGTTTGCTTCCTATTTCTTTCATCATTTGGTATGTGCAGTACTTGATTGGGCAACCAAAGTGCAAGATGATGATCCTGTCTCCTGAATGGCTGACTGGGAAATTATAAGTTGGAAGAGTTAAATCAGGATTTTAAAAAGACTCTTTGCTTTGGCTGTTTCGTTATCAATCCTCCACATAACATAACATTTCGTCACATCCATTAATAGCATGAGATGTATGCAAAAATAATTAGTATCTAAAATAATTAAAGGTTTCTCTTTTATTTCATTTATTGTGGCTGGTGTAAAGGTGATGGCGGTTCCACAAATCTCTTTTCCACAAATATGTGATAGAATTTTAATTAAAAAAAATGAATCCTCAAGCTTAAGAGTGAAGGTTTGAGTTCACAAGCTGAGGTTTTAACAGCATTAACATTTTGTGAAATGTGTGTTACGTGGTAAAACTTGTCTGCAGAGATGCAAAAATGTGTATTTGGGACTTCTGCTTCTCTCTTGAAGAAAATAATGACTTGAATGGAAACCTGCTGACCCGAGTCAAAAGGCACAGTGAATGCTGAGGAAGTAAATCTGCATGTGCCACGAAATGAGTATTCGCAATCTCCTGCAGTACTTTTTAACTCTGGATCTCTTCAAAACTGCCACTGACTGTCTGGCTGCGGAGCAAGCTACTTTTCTGCCTCTTCTATAAAATGTGTTCAGGACATTTACAGGGAGGCTGTTTGAGTTAGTATTTCTATAATTTTCTAAACATTTGAAAATGTAAAATCTTTGCAGATGTAGTGCCATATGTAACTACATAGCGCTTTTTTTTTATTCCTCGTATACTAAGTTTCTGACTGGTAAGAGTCTCTTGGCTGGCTGCATCTCAGCTGTGAGACTTTTAAAGATCTCTTTTTGGGGCATGAGTCATACAGACTGCTCCCAAGTCACAGCTTTACCACCTACTGCACTGTTTTGTTGTTGCTTTCAGACCAGTAGTGGTGCAAAGCGAGTGTCCTGTCCTGTCTTTACACTAGCAAGCATCTTGTCTTCAGCTGGTTCTGTGATTTATGTTCTGGGATCAAGAGTAGTTCAAAATGGCTCAAGGAACAGGCTCCCTTGCCTTTCAGCCCTGTGTCACTTTGTATGTGTGTTTTCCTCTGCATTGCAAAATATCTTGTGTATCTCAAAGGCATCTGAAAACTTTGCCCACCTGCTAACCCCATCAGCCTGATCAGGACAGTTTCATAATGTGGCGTTTGTATTATTTTCCCCAGTACTTTCCTAAGGCTGATTTGTTCTCTCCCTCTCTTCCCACCACTCTTCCTCCATAGGATTCTAAAAGTTTATGGAGTCTAACGTGGCCTCTCAACCTCTGTAGTAGTTGCATAATGCTAATGAAAAAACTAGCAGATCATCAAGACTATCAAAGGGCGTTTATGGAGCATACGGCATTCAAATTCAGTCTTTCTGGTCAGCAGAAATCCCCTGTGGCTAATAAAAGATAGAATGTTTTTCAAAGACAGAAATGCTTTGGATGAGTGCAAGAGCTTGAGAAAAAACTGAAAATTTACTTCTCCGGTTAATGTGCCTGTATGGAGCATAACTGCTCTGAGTTCCTCTCTCTGTGGGCTCTAGAGAATCCTGCCATCGGGCATGTGCTCCTGGGGCACTTCCAAGTGCCTTCCCAAACCGCTTCCTTGCTGTTTAATGTGTTGCTAGTGGGCTTCTTTCCATTTATCCTCATCTTGTCTGCTGCTGGCAGCCCAGGAGAAAAAACTGTTTATACTGCTAACAGTGACTGGGAGGTGACACTGGGGGGCAGAGCAGTCTATCTCTGACCTGGCACAGTGGGGGATGCGGTCAAGACAGGTTGTTTCTCACCATCCCCAGTCTGTCTGCTCAAGGGAAGAGGTTATCAGCTCTTGGTGTTCCTCTCAGTCCCTCACCCTGTGCAGCTGCCTGGGTATCTCACAGGAGGGACAAACCTGGAAGTGCATTTCTGATTTGAGAGGTGCCTTTGTTTTTGTGTTTCTGTCGATTCTTTGTTTACACAAACAGCTTTTTTTGGTCTTTGTTGAGAACTGTCTCTTTAAAGCCCATTTCTGAGAGTCTTGTACTGCACAAGTCTGGGTGGTTGCCCTGGGGCCTCCACTCCCAGCACTGCTGGCAAAAAGGACTCATAAACCAGAATTGCTGCTTTAAATCCTCTGCATCCCTGGTCTTTTTTAAATTATTGTAATCAGTCTGTTTGAGGACAAGCTGCCCAATGACATCCTGGTAATTAGAAAAAAAAAATCAACAGGAAATTCTGCATGTTGAGTCATGCCTTTTGTCTGAGCGTTTTTCAAGGATTTTTAGAATTTACCAAAAAAAAAAAGAAGCAGCAATCCTTGATGTTGACAGAAGCAACCACCGAAAGTCCCTGTGTTGAGAAGTCACTCAACAAAGAAAGAACATCTAAAAGCCCCAAGTATTTACTTGATATCAAGTTGGACTGTGGTTGGACTCGATGATCCGATGGGTCCCTTCCAACCTGATTGTTCTATGATTCTCAGTCTTTCTAATTAACAAAGCCTTGCACCTTCTGAAAACTTAAGAGTGAGACAGAGAGACCCGAGTGACCCTGCAAGTTTCCTTCTAACTAGGAGAGCTGAATTTTATTGTTTGGTGCTAGAAAAGGTCTGCGTTGTTTGACACTGCAGATATTTGTGGTGATGTGATTGCAGAGGCAAAGCCGGGCAGGGCTACACATGCTTGTGGAATCATTAAGTGACAGGGGACAGGACGAGAGGGAATGGCCTCAAGCTCCACCAGGGGAGGGTCAGGCTGGACATAAGGAAAAAAATTCTTTGCAGAAAGGGTGATTGGGCAGTGGCAGAGGCTGCCCAGGGAGGGGGTTCAGTCACCTTCCCTGGAGGGGTTTAAGGGGCAGGTGGACGAGGTCCTGAGGGACATGGGTTAGTGTTTGATAGGAATGGTTGGACTCGATGATCCTGGTGGTCTTTTCCAACCTGATGATTCGGTGATACCTGGAGTCTTGTGTCCTGTTCTGGAATTCCCAGTATAAGAAGGATACGGAACAGTTGGCTGCAGAGATGATGTGAGGGCTGGAGCACCTCCTGCTTGAGGCCAGGCTGAGAAGTTGGGGTTGTTCAGCCTGGAGAAGAGAAGGCTCCAAGGCCTTCTAGTGTGGAAAGGAGCTATGGGGAAAGCTGGGGAGGGGCTCTGGATCTGGGAGTGCAGGGATAGGGTGAGGGGAATGGCTTTAGATTGGAAGGAGAAAGATTTAGTTTAGACATTAGGAAGAGATTCTTCCCGCTGAGGGTGGGGAGGCCCTGGGCCGAGTTGCCCGGGGAAGCTGTGGCTGCCCCGTGCCTGGAGGGTTCAAGGGCAGGTTGGATGGGGCTGTGAGCAGCCTGGTCCCGAGGGAGAGGTCGCTGCCCGTGCAGGGGCAGCTCTGGCTGGGCTCAGAGGTCCCTCGGTGCCCCGCGGGGCGGCAGGTGGCGCCCGAGGCCGTGGGACGGGGATCTTTCCCCAGGTCCTGTCCCTTGGGAGAAGAGCCCAACTCCCTCCTCTCCACAACCTCCTCTCAGGGAGTTGGAGAGAGCAATGAGGTCTCCCCTCAGCCTCCTCTTCTCCGGGATAAACACTCCCAGTCTTTCCCACCGAAGTGATTCTGTGAGATGCAGACCTAGCTATTCTGGAAGGATTCTGCTTTATTTTGCAGCAAGGATTTAAGCAAAACAACCCTTGTGGATCAAGTCAACATGCTCAGGTGGGACAGCAGCCCACAACCAGTGCTTAAACACTGTGAGAAACTTGGAATTCTGGAATCATTCTGCTGGGAATGCAGGGAATGCAGCGCAGCTTTTGCCTTGTCCGCCTGCTGTGTTTCTTCCAAAAGGTGCAGCTTGCACTTGCTTCTGGATCATTCTTACCACTTCAGTTATGGTACAAATCACAGAAAGGGTCATTGGGCATTGGAATAGGCTGCCCAGAGAGGGGGTTGATTCCCCTTCCCTGGAGGTGTTTAAGGGACGGGTGGATGAGGTCCTGAGGGATGTGGGTTAGTGTTTGATAGGAATGGTTGGACTCGATGATCCGATGGGTCTCTTCCAACCTGGTTGTTCTATGATTCTATGATTCTGAATCACTGGTGTGGGACAAGGGAGGCTGCTCAAGGTAACAGTGGGGAAAATATATTTGATCAGGTCCTGTTGCAGTTGCTTTGCAACTGGGGATTTTTTTTTCTTTAGACTCTCACTGTGTACTTGAAAAAGGAATCCTATGCCCCAAGTCGAGTAAATTAATATTTTATAAAGGGAGGAGGGTATAGTCATTTATTAGCATTGTGCTGGACAAAGTTCTTTGTCTTTGGAGATTTGGCCACGTTCCCAGATTCAGGCAGCCTCTGACTTTTGCTTTAGTCTCCCAGATAAACTCTCAATGAAACAACACTGGAGTCGCACCAGCTGACATGGATCCAGGGAGCAACCCCTGTCAGGAGGAGAACAGTTGGGAGCTTTGCCAAGCCCAGCAGAGGTGGCAGAACTTTTTAGAGCTGTTTAGGGTATTTGTGGGTTGAGGGGGAAAAGGGATCTCTTTGCATTACGAATCCTGGTTCTGGTCAGATTTTCAGAATCACAGAATAACCAGGTCGGAAGAGACCCAGCGGATCATCGAGTCCAACCAGGAATTTTACTTGATTGAAGCTGATTTGCTCATCTCTATGATCCAATTTTATCAAAAGAAGGGTCAGTTCTTCTCATATTTTTTTTTTTTTAACTCATGGAGTATTGAATTTACTGCCATCTAAATATCATAACATCCCTGTGGTTTTTTTCTGCATTTGGTTGCGTATTCTGTTCCCTATGGATACAAACTCTGCGGCTCGTTTAGGCTTTGTTTGAAAAACACCATCAACTTCAAGGGTAAATCCTTTCCAGTCTGAACGCAGTTAATTTAGTATGAATGTCACTTTGAGCGTTTTCCCAACGTAATCTCCTTAAAGGTTAATCATAAAGTGAAAGAATGTGCTCTGGATTCTGACACAATGCCTGACAAATATTTTCAGCAGAGGCCACTGCTAAAGAAACACAGGTGTGGTCTCGCTCTTAATGTCTCTGAAATAGTGTTGTATCTTTGGAGAAACAAAGATAAATTGAGAGCTTAACCCATTGACTTCTTGGCATTTAAGAAAAAATTATTTAACTTCCACTTGTTCTGGTTTTGCTCATCCATAATTCCCTGGGGGAGATCGTGTTTCAGGGAGATGAAATACTCTTGATGTCTTTATGAAAAATGCAAACAATGTGTTATTTTTAATGATGCCGCAGACTTTCTGTTCTGTTGAATTCAGCAGGATGCTTGGAAGCTCAGTATTTACATTGTAAACTTTAAACTGTTTTGGACTTGAAAACAGTTTAAGGAGATTAGTTAACCTTAATGAAATATTTTAATAATTTCTGGGATTACTCCTGAGTTTGTTTGGTTTTTTTTTTTTTTTAATTTGGATAAATCTATAATTGAGTATTCTTGTTGAAAAGTGTTTGATAGGAATGGTTGGACTCGATGATCCGATGGATCTCTTCCAACCTGATTGTTCTATGATTCTATGAAAAGTAAGCTGAAGAAAAAGGAATAATTCTAGAATTGTTTCAATTTTCCTTCAGTGGCCAAGGAGACACAGGTACCTGCTTCTGGTAAACAGGGACATCTTGCTTTTTGTCTTTTATTTTTTTTTTTCAGACTGCCACCCTGCTTTTCTTAATATAACTTGTCATTTCCTTCTTTAGTCTTAGAACCTAGAATTAATAGGTTTTGTTTTGTTTGTTTCCTGAGGCAGGATTGTATAGAGGGAAATGGGATGTTTTATGGAAACATAGGAAACCTTTCCAGCTCCTGTCCTGGTCATGAGCGCAGCCCCTACTGAATTATGTAACGTTACTGTCTGCTTTAGCAGCCTTTCCTGAATTCTCAGAGTAACCGCACTTCAGAGCTGATATTCTAATGTGGTAAAGCTGCCAGAGCAAGACGTCTGCCTAGCTCTGATAATGCTTTTCGCATGTGTCATCAGAGAGGTGAAAGAAAGCTCAGTTCAAGGTGTAAACAGGTCTACTATACAGCAGGTGGTTTACTTGTGCAAACAATTTTTGGTTTGTCATTTTAGTTGTCAGTTTAGGATGTTGTCTCTGCAAGCACATTACTACCCTTTCCCTGAACCCTCCAGCAGTGGGAGGGGAAAAGGGACAGAGCGAGAAGGCTCCCTCCTTCCTCTCACCAGTCTCACTCCTTCTGGGGAACCAAAGGCTGAAATGAGTGTGTGTGTCTGTGAGGGAGGAGGCTTGACAGGGGGAAATGAGAAACCAGGGTTTGGTTTTGCCTCTGTTTTTTTCCTCCAAGGGAATTACTGTTTGTATTTACGAAGCAAAATGTTAGTCAAGAGCACTCAGTGTTTTGGAGCTTGGTCACTCCACTGCGTTTCTGAGAGCGAGTGTGTCAGACAGGGCTGTCTGCAGAAGGGAAGGGTCTTCTAACCCTTGTCAATCGCTCTCGTATTAGAGACCTAATTTCCCCAAGTTCTTCAGTATGTCCTTTCCAGGTCTCTTTGAAGTGATTCTGTTACCCCCATTCACAGGCGTGGAACTGAGCCACGAGAAGGTGGAGACTTGCGCTGTGTCTGTTGTAAGGCAAGCACTGAAATTCACGTTGCTAAAATCCTAAGTTTCAGCCGTGACCTCTAGTCCTCCTTCCCCTGATTGCATTGGGAGGTCTCTGGCTAGAGGAACATGCACACGAAGCCCATGCAGGAATGCAGGTTTTAATGCCATCGTTTAGTCCATTGACTTTGACCGAGGAATTCCTTCACTGAGACACGCAGTCTGGGCTTGACATGAAAAACTGATTAAAATATTTGAGAAAATAGAACAGTACTTTCCAGTTTCCTCAAATGTCATTTCCATTTTCCAGTGTTTGGAATCTGGTCAAATGAGAGCTTTATCTTTTTGCAATTCTTACAGGGAACTCCCCCTCCTTATAGATATTCATTCAGCTTGTGCTGTAAGGTGGCAATTATGGTATTTCATTTATCAGCTTCTACTCCACTCACTTGTTCTGGATCCCTTGGACAGACTGCCTTTCAGATCTCTCTTCATTTTGTCCCACTAGACAACAGCTAATCTGAAAGAACAAGTTTAATTTAACAGATGACTGATGTTTACTGGTTACCAGCTTCCCTGTCAGTGTGGGTTTGGGGTTTTGTTCTGGTTTCTTATTTTCTTCTGTTGAGAAAACTCCAAGTGCTGCATTGGAGCACCAGTTGTGTTTTGCTTTATCTAATAAAAGACAAAAAAGTATCACCTTGTTTCCCATAAATCTAACATTGAATATAGAATTACTGACATCCTCATAGTTGAGGTTCTGCAAGATCCATCAGCACTGAAGTTTGCCTCCAGCTCCAGAGAGCTCCCCCCTGGGTAACGTTTTTATTCTTTCTGGCAACTGTCCAGCGAACAACGGAGGAGCCTGGCAAAAGTGGCTTTGAAATGTGTCTTTATTGCATTGTCATCATGCCAGAAGTAACTGTGTGTATGAAATTGGTAAAAACTGCTCCTTATAGTCCTTCTGAGTTTCTGGAGAGTGATCTATAATAACCACGAGCAAGGTGCTCTGCTGGGATGTCTGAAGCTGACAGGTGATTTCTGCTATGGTTGGATATGTGTCTCTCTTTGTTTCTTCACTGGGAGTGTAAACTGAAAGGAGGGCATCTTGTTAGAGATGACGTAGTAGTGAGACTGTCAGTAATCAGTCAAATTGAGGGTGTTGGATGTGTATTTATTATTGTAAAATTACTTAGGCAGGGAACAAGAATCAACCTAATATAGCTTTAAATGCAAAAATACTCAGTTGGAAGAGAGTGGGCAGTTCTCAGGAGGTCGTATGGTCCCTTCCCTTCACTGCCTACACCAACATCGCTCTTGTCAGCCATTCATCCAAGTCGTTCTCAATCCTCCTGTGATCCCAGCCCCTGGCCTCCCCACCTGAACCACGTAAGGCTTTTACTGAAGGTCTGAAGGGCCTCTTGATGGCCAGAAGAGGTGTGGATCGCTGGCTGCAGACAAGAGGTTCCCTTGGTCTGTAGGAACTGAGATATATAGATTTGGTAGTAAAATGTTCTCTATGGACTTGTGATGTGCTGTATCATTGACAGGCAGACTTTCTTTTTTTATATAGTTTAGCCCTGAGACTATGGAACCAAAAAACTGAGAAGCCTCACGAGTGCTTGTGTGAATGGGTTCAAGGAAGGATTATGGAGCAATAAAGTATTTCTGAGTCAGTACCTCAGATATGTGGCATGCCCTGCAGTTAGCACAGAGTCCTCACAGCCCTGTCTCCGTGTAGTTGGAAGTGCTGGCATTTGGAATTTTTCTAACGTGAGTTGTTGCTGGATTTGCAAAGAGCAAAGCTTTGCTTGATCTGGGGAGACTGCCTCGGTACCACTGCCCATTGCTGCGTCTCTCATTGCTGCTCTAGCCCTGCCCTCCTGCTGTCCCTGGAGGCTGGAACGGTTGTGAATATTGGTCCTCTTTTTTTGTAGATTATAATATCTATTAATCAACATTCTTGGGTCTTCCTTCATCGCTGTAACTCACAGGAGCCCCTTAGCTAGAAGAAAACTCTGTCAACCCTTCATGTAAACTGAGACATCACTGCTGTGAATAGATGGAATTTTATTTATTAGGTGAAGATTCTTGGTTTTCCAGTTTTTGCTTTGGAATGGCAGCCGTAAAATACTACCCTCCCCTGCCTGTCCCTAGAGAAAGGAGAAGCCTGGAGTCTAGTAGGAGGGGCAGGGGCAGGGGTCAGCCCTATGGGGTAGGTGGCCCAGCCCCAGCTGCACATAGAATCATAGAACAACCAGGTTGGAAGAGACCCACCAGATCATCTAGTCTAACCATTCCTATCAAACACTAAACCATGTCCCTCAGGACCTTGTCATTGCAGGCCTTGAAAAAAAGGAGTCTCTTCCTGGGGTTTAGCACAGTGTCCTCCAGGCCAGTGGAAAAACAGATGCTGAAGGAATCATGAAGCAGAGACAATGCTTGTTGCTCTTCTCCAATGTTGCTCTCCTCCAACGTATCTTCATCCCTGTTGCATACCATTGTGTCCATTACATTTAAGTGGTCGGAAACCCAAACTTAAATAATTTTTGTAGCAGGCAAAGGCATGGCAGGAACTCACTTCTTTTTTTGGGGAGTCCATTTTAGGTAGTCAGCTCTGAAAAATCATAGAACAACCAGTTTGGAAGAGACCCACTGGATCATTGAGTCCAATCGTAAAGCTTCGGACTACAATGTGAAGAAAGTTTTAGAGCACTGTGGGTTGTATTTTTTACTTGCTTGTTTTGCCATCTATGCTGATGGGAACCAATGTTGTCACTCGGAGAGTGTCACTTTCATTATTGTTGATTTCTTTGAAAATCAGTGGAAAATGGAACAAATACAGCAGAGTGTGAACACCATCAAGGAATGCTTATCTTTTAATTCCCAGCGTATTAGGAAGTATCTCTGGGGAAGCTGTGGGAGGGAGGCTTTAAAGTCTCCAGACATTCTGATTAGGGAATTTAAGAATTCAGGGAAGTCTGAAATTTTTAAAAAAAATAAAAAAATGGAACGGGCACCGTACGTTTCTGATAAGTAGATTTATCTAATGGTTGCAAGCTACTCATTACTGTATATGAAAAAAACCCTTTTACATTAACTTTTGTTGTCACTTTGTGGTCCACTTTCCTGTATCTTATGGTTCTGAGTTGAAAAACATACAAATTGGATGCACAAGTGACTTCCTTTTTTTGGAAGGACTGTTGTAAAAATAAAATTATGTGCTTCCACTTGACCAGGCACAGAAACATTGTACAATTGAGACATAAAAGCAATAAACAAATATTCACAGTTTAGGCTTTTTTTCGTTGTTGTTGTTAGAAAAATTTTAAAACAAACTAGGCAACGCTCCAGGAAATCATTCTGAATGTTTAAAATGCATTGTTTTAAATTTAGGTGATCTTTCATTTTATTAAGCGGGCGGAGGGAATAAGAAACATTGTTGTGAGCTGCTTGTTTATAAACTCTGCCGACTGTTATTCCAGAAATAACCGAACCGCACAATTCACATAAGCACTATCAGAAAACACATCATCTAAATCAAAGCTTAAAGCTGAAATTCTTGTTTACCTTTTTAAGCTAACCTCGCTTACTGTGTTTCTATTCAGATGAAGATGTAAATAAGATACAAAAAAGAAATTGTTCCAGGCCGGATGTGAACCGAGATGCACAGACCTTTTCCAACGCAGTATTTTGTGTCCTGCTTTTGACCTTTGCTTGTGCAAATGGCTGCCTGGATTTGCAGGCAGAGCCACTTCGGGCTCCCTCGCTGTGTTGCATACGATATATGCTTGGCTCTTCGCAGTGGTTGGATATCTTTACCGTAGGGTAATCCTGGACCTGCTGGCTCTGCAGAGCTGTGGGTTTGCATGGCTTGGGTCAATAAGGTTGCCAATATTACCTGTTCTACTGAATTGGTAGCATTTCCTTGCGTTCTCCTGCCTGTTCATAACCATCTCTTGTGCTCTTCCAAACAGAGGCTTTGTAGCCAGTGCCGTCATTTCGTAAAGCATGTTTTCAGTGCCTGGTTTATAGAATCATAAAATAGAATCGTTTGGTTGGAAAAGACCTTTGAGATCATCAACACCAACCATACCAGTCCACTACTAAACCGTATCCCTGAGCATCTCATCTACCCATCTGAAGGGAGGTTGTAGAGAGGAGGGAGCTGGGCTCTTCTCCCAAGGGACAGGGGACAGGACAAGAGGGAATGGCCTCAAGCTCCACCAGGGGAGGGTCAGGCTGGAGATTAGGAGGAAGTTTTTCACACAGAGGGTCATTGGGCATTGGAATAGGCTGCCCAGGGACGTGGTTGAGTCACCTTCCCTGGAGGTGTTTAAGGCACAGGTAGATGAGGTCTTGAGGGACTTGGTTTAGTGTTTGATAGGAATGGTTGGACTAGATGATCCGATGGGTCCCTTCCAACCTGGTTGTTCTATGATTCTATGATCTTTTAAATACCTCCAGTCACCTCCAGATGACTCAATCACAGCCCTGGGCAGCCTGTTTCAGCGCTTAACAATCCTTTCAGTGAAGAAATTTTTCCTAATGTCTAGTCTGAACTTCCCCTGCTGCAACTTCAGTCGTTTCCTCTCATCCTATCACACCAGGCAATGAATTATGACCAGAGGTGCTGTCAGAATGAGTGCAAAGCCTCATAGGTTTGAAGATGTTTGAGGATCTAGGTCTGTGAGAACCCAAGTGATGATTCATTGTAGTCATTGTGGGTGTCAGGAACATAAAAGCTCAAATGGCTTTTCTCCACAGCCTTCTGCTCATGTGGTTTGTGCACACACTTACAGGCCACGCATCTGCAGATGTTGCAGGATACTCACATTCTTTACATTTAAAGCTCTGGCTTTTCCCTTGAATTCTTCCATTAGGAAAGCGTTTTACATTACTCTGACATCTGCAGGCTAATATATTATATATATAAATCTGGATTTATTGGAAATGTCTTTACTTATTTTTCCACTTCTTTCAACCAGTTATTGGAGAAGATGCATTTGGCATGATAGGCTGTGATGCAGTACAACTGTGCTTTATCTAGCAGTGTTTTCAAGAGAGTTGATTTCTCTAGAGAAGCAGGTTGTCTCCAGTGAAGATTTACTGTTTGGCGCCGCTCAGAACGAGCCTGCAAACCCTCCGAAATGGAGGCACTGGGAGACCATAATACACGAGGCCACAATTTTCTCCCTGTCTGGAGGAATTTTTAATCTGGGCCAGCACTTCATTTTGGGATTTAGCTGAGCAGTGGAAGCGGAGCTGCTCTCTAATTGCTGAATGTTAGGTGGTGACCCAGTTATTGGAAACTTGCTGTGTGGACGTGTCGTGTTTAATAGGGAGCTGTCGGCATAAACAAGCAGCAAGGGACCTGGTAGTGTTGTGGGACAGGGGTAGGACCGGTGGCTTGGAGGCATCTGGTTCTTTTTTTGTGTTTGTAGGGCTGGTCTGGGTGAGAAGAAATTCAAAGAATAAAGGAGGTCTGACTGGATTTTAAGGGTCTCCTTTCCTCCACAAATTTAGGACTGTTTGGGACAGCTAGGTTAGAACTGGTATCAGTTTGAGTGTTTTGAAGAAACCAGCACTGCCATGTCTACTGCAAAGGTGTGGGACAACACAAAAGTTAAGTAGGCTGCTGTTTGGTTTGTTTGGGTCTTTTTGCTCTTTAAAGTAAACCTTTCTCATAACCTTGTTATAACTGATGGAAAACCAAAGGCTGTGTCTCAGAATGAAGGGTTGCTCTTCTTGTCACTGTGTGAAAATGTGAAGAACTGTAGCTACCAAATTCTGGTACCTTTGGAGGGAACAGGGCTTGCATGCAGAGCCTTCAGAATAGTTCTGATGCTAGGAAAATCACATAATTTCCAAAGAATAGATTCCAGAAAAGGCTTCTGAGAGGGGATATGAATGGTATAATTATGCAGCTAGTACAAAAGAGACTGAAATCAACCAAGTGGTGACTGAGGTTTGGTAGGAAAAGGAATGATTTTTTTTTCCTAAACTCGCACTTTGGACTGTTACAAGTGACTTCCTGCCTCTCCCAGTACTGACTCTGGAATTTCTTGGATCTGCTTTTAAACACTTGGGAAGTTCCACTAACTTCACTGGAATTTCTTCTGGTGTTTAAGCCCATGCTTAAACCTCCAGACCGTGGCCACTGTACTCAGCTTTTGGTTGGTCACCGGGTTAAGTTATAACTCTACATGAATTTTCCTTTAGCTGTGTCAAGGCTTTGTTGTAAGAAAGGATTTTAATAAAATGGGACAAATTCGGTGTTCTCTGTCGAGTACAATGTCTTGAGACAGGCTCATGCTTAACCTACACCTTCATTATCCTGTTGTGGTGCGATACGTTGCCCGTGTGACTGGTCTTTATTGAACAAACCAGCATCTTACCAATAAGGCTTGTGTACGAGTTTCTTAAACCCTTTATTGAACACAGCAAAGAACCCAAGGTCTGAAAGAAACATGCAGATAATGTGTCTAATATCTAAGGAGATTTAGGCAAGTAACTCTTACCAGACACTATTAGCTGGTTTTTTTTGTGTAGTCATGTGCTGCTGGAATCTTATAAATTGCTCCAGAGAATGCAAATTAAATGAAATTCTTTGTAGGCCGCTGAATGCTGTTGGATTTTTTGTTTTACAAATTAATTCCTAACAGTCCCAAGTTGCCTCCTCGTACTGAGCCTTCAGGACCGAGATAGTTAATATAACCTGATGTGAGAGAGGAATCACTTCGTTCATGTCCAATGCACCTCTGGGTATCTTTTCCCTCATGGGTCATCACGATTTAAGTGTGTGAGTTAAAAATAGGTGCTGCAGAGGCCGTTCCGGCCAAAGAACGCTTCTGCTGTGAGTATGTGGTATCCAAATGGCATGGGAACCTGGAAGACATTGATGTATGGTTTTCCTAAAAGCTGCCCAATAGAGCTGAAAAGCTTGGTCCAGGGCCCTTTGGCAGCAGTTTAGGTGGGAGCATGATTTACCCCCTTGCAGTGATACTCAAGCTGTAACCTATATCTACAAATTAAAGTCAAAGATTTACGAACCTTGGAATATTTTAGCCGTGCCTCTGAACTGCCAAGTGTAACTATTCTGGGCTGTAACCCAAAACATAGTTTACTGAAATTCCACTGCTTTAATGATGACTTTTTTTTTTTTTCCCCTGTAGAAAACAATATGAAACATTCTGCCATGCAAACTTAATTACATTCTGCATCTGGAATTTGTTGATGTTTTCTTTTGCTGTTCATATACATTCAATTTGATGAAATGGTTAGCGAACGCCATCGTATCCTAAATCTTGGTTACTGTCGGTGGTTACAGCTCTTGCATTACAAGAGAGGCCTGTTGGTGCGTTCCGTGGCCCGTGTGGAGCGCTGTGCTGCCCTTTCTCACAGAAGACTTGAAGTAGGTCACTGGGGCTGATATATGTCTTGGGAAGGAAGGTGGAACTATTGGGTGTCCATCGCTCAGGGCAGTCCACGTTCTGTGTGCACAGGCAGTGAGCTTCCTGTGGCTCTTGGTAAATGCTGGAATGCTGAATGGAAGAGGCACTTTGGTCTGCGTTTGGCAGAGCTGGTAGTGCTGGATCTCTCATGTAGTATTTGGTGGTGCTGTGTGTACTGAAAGAGTGGGAAGATGCTGCAGCCTCTTGCTTGCCAGTGCCTTAAGGAGACCCCTAGACCCTTTTCCGCCCTGTATGTAAATGGGCTCTGACCCAGGGCTAAGAAAAGAGCTCGTTCTGTGTGAGCATTAGTGTTCAGCCATCAGCAGTGAGCTGCTGCTTGTTCTTTGTTTCCAGATTTAAACATATGGTAGTGTATATCACGATTTCTTTCATGCCAGGATGATCTATGGCACTGGGGAGACGCGGCTGTCAGGGACAGAGGCACCAAAGCCTCCGACACGTCAGGCGCTGTGATGTGAGAAGCTTTCTTGAGGCAATGGCAGGCGTTCAGGTAACCACAAAATGAGCTCTGAAGCCAGCCGCGAGATGAGGGCAGAGGTAATCCACAAGCGTGGCCCTGGTGGAGCACACCAACAATCTAATTTTCTCTGGTTCCTGTTTTGGTGGGCAGAGCGAGTGGATATTTTCCAGATGTTTGGAGAGCCGTATTTCTGAAATCATGTTGTAGGAAAACAAACTGCCACATGAAAGGACAGCAGTGCCAGAAGAGTGAAAGAGAATGGCATGCATTAGCAGTATTTAATCCTTCTCCGTTTCTGTTCTTTTATTCTGAGAAGTTGTGCTGATCAAGTAAGCTCCTCTGTAATAAACCTGTAGCTTTACATGTTGTCTTCTGGGGAGTTTGCATCAGGTGGATTTGAGGGGTTTGGGCGCAAGTAGTCCTCGTACAGCCTCTCGGCATTCCCACTGCTGAGTGTGCCACACAAATAACTGAATTGGGAATGTGTGTGTTTTATTTCTCTTTTTATTTGCCTCATTCCCAGAGCATCTCCAGCAACAACCTGCTGTGATGAGGGTGGCACTGAAGCAGGGCAGGAGCCAGGTGATCGTTAAACAGCCACAGTTACAGGTCTGTTGACTGAATATTTGAACAGCAGAAAGGGAGCAAAAGGGATTTGATGTCATTCCATGAAAAGAGACGTTTTCACTGCTTGCATAGGTTTCAACAGACCCGAACTTCTAAAGGATTCTACAGCCCATTGAGCTAGAGTGGAAATCACACTGGCCTTTGGGTCAGAATGTGTGTGAATCTTATGTGAAGGGTGTTTGCTCTGGAACACATTAAATCAATGTGGTCATCAGCTGAAAGTGAGCAGTTCTGTGAGAGTCAGAAACCCCAGGCTGTTTCCTGCCTTTTGCCTGTGCCATTTGGTGGGTTTGGGGGTTTCCATGTGTGTGTCTTTCAGCATTTTACAATGAAGATTCCTTTCAAATCGAGGCTTTTCTGAAAGTAATTTGGCAAAGTTTAGCTACGTGCTTCTTGCCTGAGAGCTCAGGTTCTGAGCGCGCTTGCTTAGCTCTGTCTGTCATCAGCAACCACTTTAACCTGAGGTGAGGGTACAGGCTCTGAAACTTCCCCCGGGCTATGTTTGTTAAAGCAAGATGGTGAAAGGTGAGGGAGGGAGGGAGGCAGATTATGATGCATGGAACGAAACCCAGAGGAAGAAATGCACCTTAAGCTTCTACTGTGCTTTTATGGAGCCTGGAGAATTAACTTCATAATTACCTGCTCACCGGTATATGTTGATAAGCTGCCCTTTACTGCCAGAGGTTTCAGCAGAGCTACCTGTCCAGGAGCAGTCTCTTCAAGGAAGCGCAGCAGGACTCCCAGAAACACTTCCATAAAATACAGCTTGTTTTGGTAGGGCAGGAGTCTGTTATCTCTGTAAACAGCTGCTGTTCAGGGCAGCCCCTGCGCTGGGTGAGGGTTATCCCACCTTCCTTCTCGCAGCTGCCATCTAGCACCCTCCCTTTGACTGGTATTGAGGTGTCTGTAATCTCATCCCAGCTCAGCTGAGGGGAAACTGCTAAGCTTGGAGCACTTCTTAACCTCTGTCGTTGTGGATTGCAGTTAGGGCATCGTTACACGTGCAGCTCTGCCAGTAAGTCTGTCTGGTAAGGTCTGGAAGATGGGCAGAGGTGTTGATGAGCAACCTAACAGGCACAGTTACCTGTTCACCTGCACAACAGAACTAATCATCAGACCTGTGTAAACACACCCAAATCTATGCAATCATGTCTTGCTCTCTGAGAATACTCCTACATCATCTTTTTATAGAATCATAGAATCACCAGGTTGGAAGAGACCCATCAGATCATCACAGAATCACAGAACAACCAGGTTGGAAGGGACCCATCGGATCTTCTAGTCCAACCATTCCTATCAAACACTAAAGCATGTCCCTCAGGACCTCATCCACCTGTGCCTTAAACCCCTCCAGGGAAGGTGAATCAACCACCTCCCTGGGCAACCTATTCCAATGCCCAACGACCCTTTCCATGAAAAACTTCCTCCTAAAAGTGGAAGTGACACCTTTGTAGTTCATGAGCGTTAAACAAATTCCAGCACATCGCCCTGGCTGGAAAGGGAGGGTATTTTGGGGGTACACAAAGCAAAACTCCAGGGTAAGAACTGAGAAAGACCAGTCCCTGCAGTCACAGGTCAATGTGTCCTCTAATCATCTCTGTGAATTTATAAACAGACATTTTAAAACACGGTAACATTTTTGTGCCGTTTGTTTCTCCCATCCTGTCAGAAGGTTGTGCCAGAATCTTCCTCCACCTTTTTCTAATTTCTAGCAGAAATCTGTTAATGGCTAGCTTATGTACACTGCTCCTTGTGCAAATGTTTTCCTTCGGATTAGGTGGCTCTTCCTTCTACTGTTTGCCCTTCTCATTTATTTACAGAGAGTCTTGTGTCCCTCCTCTCCACTTCACTCCTGTTGCTGATCAAAAGGTGCATGTTTGACGTTCCCGAGGGAGCGGTGCAGACACCTCTGTGCTGCTGATTCTAGGTGATGGAGAGGAGGCTTCGTGTGGTCTTTGCAGCCAGGTCTGAAACGCTGTCCATGCTGTGGTGTTTCACAGCTTGGGTTCATGTCTGGAGGGAGTATAGGTGTGTCCCCTTCTGTGTCAGACTCAGCCAACTTCAGTAGATGGATGATCAAAGTGTTGAAGTTGTCCTGCGTCTTCTCCTGCCACATCATCGCTGGTCTGGCCAGGCTGTCTCAAAGCCTTGAAGTGAATGATCCCCGAGCCCCTGCTGCCTTTGTGAGGCTGTGGGCCGCTCAGCGCCTTGAAGCAGTCATAGAATCATAGAACAACCAGGTTGGAAGGGACCCATCGGATCTTCTAGTCCAACCATTCCTATCAAACACTAAACCAAGTCCCTCAAGACCTCATCCACCCTTCCCTTAAACACCTCCAGGGAAGGTGACTCAACTGCCTCCCTGGGCAGCCTATTCCAATGCCCAATGACCCTTTCTGTGAAAAACTTCCTCCTAATCTCTAGCCTAAATCTCCCCTGGTGGAGCTTGAGGCCATTCCCTGTTGTCTTGTCCCCTGTCACTTGGGAGAAGAGCCCAGCTCCCTCCTCTCTACAACCTCCCTTCAGGTACTTGTAGAGAGAAGTCATACCTGATTGTACTGAAATGATTTACTCGGTTCTTAGATTTCAGCAAGCTCGAAACTTCTTGGTGTGATGTAAAACAAGGAAGTTATTCAAGTGAAATAACATCTCTTTCCATTCAGAAATTCACCGGCCATATGGGAAGCATCCAGGAATAACTCATCCATTTGGTGCCGGTCAGGAGGAATGTCTCTGTCAGGAATTCGCAGGACAGTGCCGCAGTTACCCTGCTCATGTGCAGAGGGTTTCCTTGTGCCCTTTACAAGCACTTGACACCGAGACCAGTGTGCGCGGAGCAACGATTACATGTTAATGTGGGTTAATAGGAGTTCATGTGTCTGACTCTTGAAATGCTTCGCTCTCCTTTTCTACACTCCTTGACAGCTTTATTACTCCAAACACTAGGAGAAGCCAGTTCGATATGCTGAACGCTATCGAAAGACTTTTCTTTATGGTTTTAAGAGGGTTTATCTGTAATTCCTGGCTACACAATCTTTGAAAACTATAATGTTTCAGACAGTGGGGGTTTTTTTTCCACTTTTTTTTTTAAACACATAGTTTATTTTTAAATAAGAACACTCTGAGACAGAATGGGGTCGTTGTTAACTGTTTCCTTCCCCTCCCCAAGCTCTTTTAGGGAAACTGCAGATTTGACACAGTTCATTGTTTTGTCAGTCTAAGGCAATTTCATTGAATTATTCAATTTGAAGAATTGCTTCAAGAGTGCAAAGAGTTCAAACATTTCATTGTGAAATTTCTAAAATGAGACTGGAATTTATGGCAGCAGTTTGGTTGGAGCTTTTGTATCTTTTTTCAAAACCAAAATGAAATGCTTCAGAAGGACTCAAATCAAAAACAACGTGATGAAGACTTGCTTTTTTTTTTTCCTTCAGGTTTTTCCATGAATAGAAAGTATTCTTTTTATCTGAACTTGCAACACTGTTATAATCCAGAATGACCAATTAATAAGAAGAATCTGTGGGACACTCTGCGCTGCTTCTGGGCTGGAGCTCTGAGTCAGCCAGGGTGGATCTGTCTGCAGCAGGGCCTGGCCCAGGGGCTCGTGATCACCTACAAGCCTTTATCTTTGCTCATGGGACACATTCCCCTTTGAGCTGCAGATTCACGAGGGCAGAAGCCGTGTCCTGAGCTCTATATACAGCTGACAGGTCATAGAATCACTAGGTTGGAAGAGACCCACTGGATCGTCGAGTCCAACCAGTCCCACCAAACGCTAACCCATGTCCCTCAGTTGATGTAAATTGTCCTCAGCCTGTGACATGTAAGCTACATTAGCTAACATCTAGGCAAGGCTCTGAGACATTTTTCCATCCCAGCTACTTCTTCACTCACAAGACAGGGCAACTGCTAAAGGGATCAATCTACATTAGATGTGACAACTCATTGCACGCGCACAAGCTTTTAAAATGTAAAGTATACTCATCTTTGCTGCTATATTAAGACAACTTCAGCCTGGAGAAGAGGAAGGATGAGGGGAGACCTTGTTGCTCTCTCAAACTACCTGAAAGGAGGTTGTGGAGAAGAGGAAGCTGGGCTCTTCTCCCAAGGGACAGGGGACAGGATGAGAGAGAATGGCCTCAAGCTCCACCAGGGAAGGTTCAGGCTGGACATTAGGAAAAACTTTTTCCCAGAAAGGGTCATTGGTCCCTGGCAGAGGCTGCCCAGGGAGGGGTTTGATTCCCCTTCCCTGGAGGGGCTTAAGGGACCGGTGGACAAGTTGCTGAGAGACATGGTTTAGTGTTTGATAGGAATGGTTGGACTCGATGATCCGGGGAGTCTCTTCCAACCTGGTGATTCTATGATTCTATGACTTATTCCTGTTCTATGGCTGCAGCTCTATCCATATCAAAGCACAGATATTATATATATATGTTATCAGTTACCTGCAGCACTACTCTGCTCTTGAACTGTATGATGAATCTAGGCATCGCCTTTTTGTTTTTACAGCTCTACTCAGATTTCATCCCTAGAAGAAGACCAAAGCATGTATGTTATTTATAACTGCAAAAATATTGAAGTAGAATAGAAAAACGATTTAACTGAATTCTGATACAGCTGAGATGTGTAAAGAAACTGGAGCTGTAAATGTATTTGTAAGTAACCAAGTTTCTGTTAACAGTCCCTAGAAATGTTTGGAGATAATTCTGGGTACTTGGTTCTGGGCTGTCTGGAAAAAGACGACTTAAATATTCTGCGTTCGCACCATTTGAACATTTTAAAGTTCTTCAGGGTATCCAAGCTGAGCACATAGTAACTGAAATATCTGGTACCTTGCAGCTTCTGTAAAAATGTAGGGTTTCATTTTACAGAATGTCTGTGCTGATCTCAGAGTGGCTGCGATAAGCAGGAGGAAAAAAAGACAGGTATTTGTGATCCTACTCTGCTTCCAGATCTTCCACTTCTCCTAAAAATTAAGGAGTTTGGCGGCTTTGTTCATTATTTTAATTAGTTCTCCTGAAGTCATTCGAAAAGCCTGAAACAAGGAATGGATTCCAAGCATACATCAGATGGAATATGACTGATAATTCGTTCTGTGTGCTAAAAAGAGTTAGAAACCTTAAAAAAAAATGTTGTTCAGAGCTTTTAATTGGTATTTAAAACGTTTATCGTTACTTTACTGATAATCAGTGTCTAAATTTGTCAGCTCATATGGCGCAGTGGCAGCTCCTTAGGCCAGGAATACGTTCTGTTTTCTGTCCAGCTGGTTTCCTGTAAAGTGCCGAATTATTCTAGCTTTTATGGGTCATTGTTAAAAATGGCAGGAAGGGTCATTGTTAAAAATGTTTTCAGAACTTTGATAACCATTTTATCAACTGATTCACATGTTTAATCAGTTAATAGGTTTTCCTTTTCAGTGCATGGGAATTTCTTTGTTTATCTTAACTGAGTAACTGTTTCTGCAGTGGAAAGAACTGGAGTTGACTGATAATCTTTTCAAATATGTGGAGTTTGCTCTTGTGATGCAACTTACATGGCCAGATCCTGTGCTCTGACTTGTATGTCTGTACTCAAAGGGAGTAGTTGACCGGAAAAAAGTGCAAGGGTTTGCACGTGAATGAAACCCCCAAATGGTGTGGGGTTCAGGGGATACAGAGCACAGAGCCGTGCTTGTTAGGCAGTTTATGATAAGACTTTTAAAGGCATATGGGTATTTTAAAAAGGTAGAGAGGACCTTTTGAGGAGTTTACTGGGTGGTTTAGTGCCAAATATCTCTGGTTCCTCCAATACCCTTGTCAAGGATTCCTTAACGGGTTATTTCATCACCCAAAATGCAAATGTGTCAAAAGGTACAGATAGAGCATGATGCTTCTCTGAGAAGTGAGGTTCCCTGCCTCCCCCGGGACCTCTCCTGGGGCTACACCACCTTTCTTCTGGAAAAGTTTTTCCTAATCTCTTATCCGAACCTGCCAAGGTGCAGTTTTTGATATTGCCCCTTGTTCTCTCATCTGTCTCAAACGAGAAGCTTGGCTCTGTTGTCACTGTAATTTCCCTTGCAACAAGGAAGCTCGGTGTAGAATCATAGAATCACCAGGTTGGAAGAGACCCACTGGATCATCGAGTCCAACCATTCCTATCAAACACTAACCCATGTCCCTCAGCACCTCATCCACCCGTCCCTTAAACCCCTCCAGGGAAGATGACTCGACCTCCTCCCTGGGCAGCCTCTGCACCCCTGGGCAGCCCAGTCACCCTTTCTGGGAAAATATTTTCCTAATGTTGAGCCTGACCCTCCCCTGGTGGAACTTGAGGCCATTCCCTCTCATCCTGTCCCCTGTCCCTTGGGAGAAGAGCCCAGCTCCCTCCTCTCCACAACCTCCTCTCAGGTAGATGGAGAGAGCAACGAGGTCTCCCCTCAGCCTCCTCTTCTCCAGGAGAAACACCCCCAGCTCTCTCAGCCGCTCCTCTTGTTCTCCAGCTCCTTCCCCAGCTTCGTTTCTCTTCTCTGGACTCGCTCCAGAGCTACATCCTCGCAGGCTGCTTTGAGCTGGCCTCTCCTAGGTCACCATCTCTTCATCTGACCAAAGAGGCCAGGGCCATGCTTGAGATAACCTCCTGTGTGGATGTTCCTTTGCTCAGAGCACGCTGCTGGCTCGTGTTCAGCTTGAAGACAGTGCTTTTTTTCTGCCATTCCCACTGTAATGAGGCCGGTCGGCTCTTGTGTTTATAAACAAACCTTTTGCTTTCCATGCAAAGAGTAACTTGGCCTGAAATAGTACGCAATATTGAAGTTGCGGAATTGGAGTTTATGTAGCATTTATCAGCCTTGAAATTGCAGTTGCTCACAGAGCCCTGCAACCCTGTTGAGTTCATAAGAGAACCGTATTCGTACAATCACAGCAGCTTCTGGGAACTGGCACTGGATTGTTACCTCAACATCCTTCTTGTGGTGAGGGGCCCACAACTGAACACAGGATTCGAGGAGCGGCCTCACCAGTGCTGAATACAGAGGGAGAAGAACTTCCCTGTTCCTGCTTTATCAAAGCCAACTTAGTCCTTAGGATCTTGTGGATGTGCGTGCGAAGAAAGCAGAAGACTGAGTTAAGCGAGCAGTAAAACTTTGGCTGAGTTTCATATCAGCCACCGTTTCATATTAGGCATTAATTTGGTGTTTTATTTCATAAAGTAGAACTTCCTGGGCCGTGAGCGGGTGCTGCCTTTGGGAAGCATTGCTCTGTGTTTGCCTGTGGATATTTAACTGTGAATACTGAAAACCAGTGATGCCCGTTCTGCTGCTTTTGGTGTTTGGATATTTACCTTTTTTAAATAATATTTTATCCAAAAAAAAATTGTGTATTTTAAAAATGCTCTGTGAGAGGCCGTGAAGACAGTGTGTGGTGTCGGGAACCTTTTGTTTGTTGTCAGTTCCTTTGTCAGAGAGCCAGAAGCAAATCAGATCTTCCAATTTATTGCTGAAGCTTTCTGAAACTTAAAACCAATTCATTAGTTATAACGCGAGCGTGGAGCCCAGGCAATTATTAGGATTTCAACAGCAAATAATGCAGCCCCGTGAAACATTAGACTTATTTCCTTCTTGTTTAAAACATGGTAATGCCTTTCACCCCAGCTAAATGCGCTCTTGAGCTTTTATGTCAAAGTGAATCATGATCTAGTGCTCAGCAGATTAAATCTAAATGTTGCAGTATTTCCTTTCTAATTCTGGCTCTTCCCACTATGATAATATTATTTGTCTAGTCAGTTATGTGCAAGTGTGAATGAGAAGCTGTAGTTTTTCTCAGTATGCAAACAGCCGTGGAAGGGTTGCCCAAGGCCACGGTGCTGCGGTTGAGCTTTGCCTTTAACCGCCGTCAGTCCTTTTTCAGACGCATAAAGAGAAAAACTAAGTTGATAATTAGGTAAAAAGCATAATAAGATCCATGTCTATAACGCCAGCGTGGCCCAAAAGACTTTTATTTGTGTGAATTTCTGGTACAAATGTTAAAGATCCCAGCTACTTAATTGGTTGCTAAGCTACCCAGGGAGAACATTTGGGTTAATGACCGGCGGGCCCAAAGCCGCCTGCTCAGCCGAGCGGGAGCTGAGCGGAGGCGACAGGCCTGGCCAGGCCGTCAGGAGCCGGCTGAGGCCGGCGGCCACCTGCGCTGCAGGGTTATTAGAACATTGCATGTCAAAGTGTTTGTGGCGTTGGAGCAAACAGGCCCAATTAACAGGCCTGAAAGCCCCTCTCCAGCCAGACATCACTAACACTCCAGATAAAATGTGACATCTTCCCCCCCTGCCCTTGCCCCAAACTCCAATTAATTTAAATGGTTTTACTGAGGGACCGTGGCACTGCTGAAAAGGCAGAGGACTTTTCTTGGGTAATCAGCTTAAACACCAGTCCGTTTCCTGCCCTTGCTGCTCCAAACTTCCCATTTGGGAGACGTAAATGCTGTTTTTATTTTAAAATCTTTTTTATCTCCAATTTCCTCCAGTTTTCCTGATGTGCCTTCTACAAGACTCCATTTCAAAGAGCAGGGATGGTAAAGCCTATAAACTGGATGCAGACGGGAACTTTTAAGTTCAATGTTGGTTGCCTTTATTAGAAGGAAGGGGTAATGAGGGCTTTCACGTGGAAAAGGTGCGTCTCTGACAGCCAGATACTAGTCATAATTAGGAAGAAATCTGTAGTTTCATTTGTTTTTATACTACTTAAATGCTTTTGCCTAAATAAGCATTTTGCATCTCCTGCTGTAGCAGCAGATCAATGATATTTGAAGTAAAAAGAAGGTAACAGCTCATCACATACATTTTTAAAGATACATTCATATGAAAATATACCAAAGTCTGTGTTGGTTCTAAGATAAACTTTGAGATGTCGATAATACAAAGCCATGGCTGGACAGAAGTGTCTAAATTCAGTATGAAGATGTCGTTCAGGCTCTGCTGGTGTTGAATTCTTCACTGTCATTACCCAAGGGGGAACTACCATCAAGTGGAAGAGTGCTTGGCAGGGTCAGGGTCTTTGGTTAGGTGTTTGGAAAGGCTTGAGTGTATTTAGGAGGGCAAATAACCTGTGGGAACCTTCCTATGCCTCAGATTTTTCATGCACACAATTTTATTCCTCTATTCAATGAGAATGTTTTGTCCATCATGGGACAAACTGGTGGGAAAATACTGTTTTCTAGCAGGAGAACTTAGGATCAAAGAGGTGCTCTGCTTTTGAGAGCTTTTGCTTCTTTTAAATGATCAGAGTTTATCTAACTTAACGTTCTGTGTTTTTCTTAGTGAGCAGCAACGTGGCCTAGAAGACAAAAGGCCTTCCAGCCCCAATCTCTCGCCACGGCTGATAGAGCTGCCTGGGAAGCAGGGACACGGTGACCTCTGTAGATGGCAGCCCTGCTCGGACCCGCAGCAATGCAGCACAACACAAGTGAGTATGTCATCCTCTTCCCAGCTAAATTGCCGTTCTCAGGAATTCTCTCCCAGCCATTTTAAAGATCTGGCTAAAACTGGTGCGTGTTTCTGTGCTGGAGGTGGTAAGTGACACTACGCAGTAGTTGGAAAATTCCTCTCGGATACCGTGCAGGTTCCTAGAGGCAGGTACGTGTCATGTGCGAGGAGGGGTTCATCTTTAAAACTCAAGTTAGGAACTCAAATCATAGAATCATTGAATAACCAGGTTGGAAGAGACCCACCGGATCATCGAGTCCAACCATTCCCATCAAACACTAAACCATGTCCCTCAGCACTTTGTCCACATGTGCCTTAAATACCTGTCCAAAGCTCCTGTTAAAGTAAACCAACCTCTCTTATCCCACCGTTGTAAGGAATCGCACTGTTTCAAAGGGAAAGGTTTGGGTGGTGTTGCTATTAGCCATATTAGCTGATTGGAAATGGCATCAGGTTCCCCATCCAGAGTTTTTTTTACGTGTTCTGTAATCGCAGCATCTGGAATCAGTTCAGCTCCTACTAAAATAAACTGACAAGGCATTTGCAAGACAATTTCATACGGCACTTCCAGGACTAAGCTTAGGTAGCTAAATGGCAGTCAAGCTTTCAATAAAGTTCAACTTGTTAACATGCTTAAAAGGTGATTTTGTCTGGGAAGGAGGATATCGTATTCTTCACCTCATGTCAGCAAAGCCAGTATTCACTTCCACCTTTCCCAGCGAGAAATGGGTAATACCTTTCCCTGAAGGGTTTGCATGGAATGACACACTTTATTTTCTAATACCTGTGAAGAGAGTAACTGTTCAATTATCAATTTTATTGATGTCAGTTTACACATTTGCTGTCATTTCTCTTTTTTAAAGCTATCCCACCATGCTGCTGTTTCTCCAGTGCTGTTTTTCTAGCCTTGGTTGGTGATGAATCACGAACATTAACTTTTTAGAAGTGTAATGCTTTATATAGATACACATGTATATTTATATAGAAATCTGGGTGGTGGCAGGGAGAGACTTACTCTGTCTGCTCCATCTTTTGTTTAGATCTAGTTGCTATGGGAATGCTAAGATCAATTTTGACAGAAGAAAATACTACAAATTACATTGTCAGATTACCTCATTACAGAGGGCTGGCGTTTTGGATTGCAACATTACTGAAATGAAAAGCGTGAACGCTACAGGAATTTCTGCTCCATGGAAAAATGTTATTTTTGGATTCTTCAGGAAGGCGTGCATATAAAACCACTGGTTCCCTGGTGAGTGACTGGTCCCTGAGACCAGCAGAGTTTTCATCTTAATTTTTGGTTGTGGTAGGTGACGTCATGTTTGGCCGTACATTTGCTTTAAGCTGCAGCTGGCATCTCACTGACAAAGACCTTCGTGTTTTTGCTGTTAAACTCTTACAGCAAGACTGATGGAATGGGTTTATGAAATAGGTCTTTTTTCCTTCCATTTTTTAGTGTCATCTGCTGCCTATGTATTGATATAATCATCAATATATTATGTATACAATTATGGCTCAAGAGCGTTCGTATTAATAGAACTAACGTTATTTTAGTGATTTGCTCTCCCTGATTAAGAAGTGTTTCACTGTGTGTTATGGCCTCACAACCAGCTAACGTTAGAAACAACTGCCCTTTTATTCGTTATCTCTGAAGGGGCTGCTTTTAGAGTAAGCAGCTCTGGGATGTCGTCTCACGTGCAACGGGAGGTCTCTGTCATGTGGCGATGACTGAGAAATTGGAAGTTGCTGTGGGTTTCTTTTCCATGTCAATATAACTCGCACCTTTACTTCTGGATATGGGCCTTGCTTGAAGTTCTGCAGCTGATTCAGTGAAGAGTCTTGTGCTCTACTGATGGAGTTTATTGCTGTGCAGTAGAAGACACGTTTAGTACTAGGTTTTATTTAGGAAACCATTTACATGTTGGTATTATTTGTGTACAGGGAGACGATCTGTGTCGTTTGGCAAATGGTTTAGTCATTCTGTTTTTCTTCTAGTCAAGAATATTACCCTTGCTCTATCTAATCTAGAGTTGTAAATTGCAGCGGAGGTACAAATCCAAAATAAACGTGTTGAAGAATTTGAATCGAGTAGAGCCCCAATTTCCATTTCAGTGCTTTCTCTGTTGTCTAATTTGTTAAACTCAAGTGGTCCCATGTGCTAGTAGCATGACTGCCAGAAGCACTCTACAGCCATCTGCTTTTTTGGTAAGGCTTTGATTATTTCTTTGTCCGTTTTGCTGTCCAGAATTAGAACTGGCAGCTCAATTGGCTGATTAATATTGTATTTTTTTTATAATTTAACATTTCCAGCTTATGACGAGGCAATGGCAGCAAGGTAATAAAAAGCACGAGAAATAAACTTTGCTGCTCAAGTCCAACTCTGCTAGGGTGGAGCTTTTTTGCCACATTGTTTTAACGTTTAAGAGTAGCAAGAGAATCAAAGAGGAACATTTTTACCGTTTATGGGAAATGTCAAACTGGAAAGAAGAGATGTAGCAGCCTTCATTAACTTGATGAGCTGTTTTGGAAATGTGAACGACTGCCAGGCACTGATAGAGGCGTTTGCAATAGAGCTCAACTTATTAGCACTGCACTGAGATCTCAACCAAACCAGGCAGTAGAGGAACATGAAATAGAACCAGAAATCTGGTTCAAAACCCTCTCTAATCTGTGTCCTGCAACTGGGTGGGGCGTTTGTCCAGATTGTTCCAACTGCAACTTAACTAGAGACCCTGGGATTCTTCACCAGGAAGGTCTCAGGCCTGGCCCTGTGTTGGTATCTAGAGACAGCAGAGGGACTCGGGGCTGGGGTGGATGCTGTGGGAAGCACACGTAGCTGTCCCAGCCTTGAGTGGCTGTTCCTCCTTGTCCAGGTTATCAGAAGGAAGCATGAGATCTCTTAGAGGCTGTGGTTCGCTTGGGCTTCCTTGTAGAGTTTAAAACATTGGTGGTGAAGGATATTGGCTTTCAGGGAGGCAAACGAGAGGGCTCCTGAGTTCTAGTGCTTGTTGTGGGCAGCGTCCTTCCCTGTACAGCTTCGTGTTTTCAGCTTCAGTTGACAGAACCTGAAAGAAATGTAACAAAAACACGTTCCCAGACAAACGAATGCTGCAAGACAAGCAGAAGGTAAGTGAGAACTCTAGATCGTTGCCCTTGTATTTGCTGTATTTAACTACTTGATAAATGTTGTGGTGCTTTTGGCTCTGACCATGCTGGGTCTGTTATAGGCAGAAGCCAGGGGAGATACTGGTGGATGTGCCGTGTAACGCAGACTTGTCCAGGGAGACTGCATCATAAAGCATAACTTACTATTCATTTATTTGGTCGTTGGGTTTTTTTCCCCATCTTTTTGAATAAATTGCGACAGAATTTTGGTCTCATCAGCAGTACCTTGTGAAAGCCAAACAGGTCTGCGGGATAACGATTGGAATCTCACGTGCCACACACAGGGGTTTGGTATTTCCAGCAGCCGCTTTGAACTGCAGTGACGACAGGGAGTGAGAGAAAGAAGGGCCCTTCTTTTGGTGCAGGCTCACCTTGTAAAATGTCCCATATTTAGGTGTTACTGCTGGGGAAACGGCCAGTCCCGCAACGCACCCTCTCGGTCTATACAGTCACCCTCCTCCCTTCTCTTACTGTGCAGATGAAAGGAAAAATGTTTCTTTCAAATCACAAAGGGCTCTGCAAACTTTGCATTTCAGGAATTGCCCTCTGATTGTGTAGGAGACAGGTGTTCCTGGCAGTATGAGGCAGCACATGGGAGTTTCCCAAAACTCTGATGGTCTCCGGGATGCTGTGGAGGGTGGGCTGCTCCGACTCGGTCTGTCTGTCTGTCTGACCCTGCAGCTCTTGATTTGCAGGCTGCTAATGGCTCGCAATGCTCAGAGCTGTCAGAGTGGAGAAAAGGCAGGCGCTGTTTCCCAATATACAAATGCTCGACACATAAAAAATATTTTTGTTTTAAATTATAATAAAGGGAGGAGGAAGAGGAAAGGGGAGTAATTTAGCGAGTGGGGATGTGTCGGGAGCCAGTCAGGCTGGGGCTTGCTAATATCCGAACAGGCTGTTGAAAAATGTTCTAAATCAGTTTAGAACGTCCTGAAAGCTCAACTCCGCCCAGTTTGAGTTAGTGGTGACAGGATCAGGCCCTCTATTATTTTCTTTACGTGGTGTTATAAATTACTTTCTCCTATTTCCAAAGACATGAATGAATCTTCTCAGTGCATATTGTGAAATCATTGTATGTGTCAAACCGCTCACCCATACACACAATCGGTTAATACAATAAACAAGCTTTTTCCTTTTGTTTTTGCTTTTGCAGAAAACTGGCAAACGAAAAATCTTTCCTCCCCTCCTCACTTTGATTTTTCCAGTGCTTGCTGGAAGAGTGAATTTAGCTCTCTAACCTTTTCCTGTAAACTTGGGTTTGTCTTTTATGTATTTGTCATTTCCTTTAAACTATTTGTAAGCATGTTAGAAATACCGTTTCGTGCCATCTGACTCTATCAATAATCGGAGCTCTTTATCTGGGTTCTTTAGGAATCTGTCAAACTAGGACAAACTACGCGGTTATCAAACATCTCCAAACCCTTCTGGCTGCACAAATAGTCACTGTGCCGTTACTCTTTAGAGCATTCTCCCTTACTTAGAGTGTAACAGTCAGGGATTTAATGGCTAATTGTTATTTTCAGGGAGAATACTTTTTTAAAAAATTAAAAATTAAAATTGAGAGCAATGTTTCAGGGCTGCCACAGAAGCCACCTGGTCTGCCTCTGCCAGAGATGGTCCTGCTTCTTTCTATATCTGTAAGAACACAAGAGGCTGTAAGAATACAAGAGAGGATTTTTCTAAGCTATTTTCTATAAGTTTGACCATTCTTCGGTGGCTAAACGTGACAAATTAGGCTAGAGATTAGGAGGAAATTCTTCACACAGAGGGTCATTGGGCATTGGAATAGGCTGCCCAGGGAGGTGGTTGATTTACCTTCCTTGGAGGTGTTTAAGGGACAGGTAGATGAGGTGCTGAGGGACATGGTTTACTGTTTGATATGAATGTTTGGACTCGATGATCCGGTGAGTCTCTTCCAACCTGGTTGTTCTATGATTCTATGAAATTACCCACAGCATCAGGCAGATGTGGATTTGGTCAGGGCAGTTATATCCCTCGTGTGTCAACTGGGAAAAACCTCTTTGGGCTCCAGCAGGATGAGAGCTGTAGAAAGAAAGAAAAACAAGAAATCATTGATAAACTTATTTCTGTGAACACCGACCAACTTTGTCATTAACTGCAAGATAAATACATGAGGTTGAAGATTTAAGAAGTGCAGTTCGCAGCTGACTGAGAGTGGAGGATGGTGCTGGTATTTAAGACCAAAAAATTCAGGCACCCACTCTTCTGCTCAGTTACATACTGATCAGTCTTGACCTTTTCATGAACTGTCCTGGGTCTCCTGCTTTCACCTGTTAAATTAAGTGAGGTTTATTAAAAATAAACAGTAACAATAACACCAAAACCATATTGTTTTAGGGCATGAATCTACCACTTCAATTGCATAAGCCTGTCAGTGAATTTCTAACACCAAGTTGCATTATTTAATGAGTGCTATTAGGCAGTTCTGTCACTTAATAGGATTGAGGGTTGGAAATGCCATGTAATATCACTTCACTGCGGAAAAAAAATCAACAAACAGCCCTCACTAAAAACCTCCCGTCCCCTTTGATGTCGGTAAGACCTGCTGTCACTTCAGAAAGGAACCCTCTGGGGCTGTGTTCACAGGGCTGCACCTGCCATTTTAGGAGAGGCAGCAGTTATTCTTGGCAATTTTACATTAGGGGCACAAAAAAAAAATTCTCCCACCATCTGACTGAGAGCGAAGAAACATAGAATAGAATCATAAAAAAACCAGGTTGGAAGGGACCCATCGAATCTTCCAGTCCAACCATTCCTATCAAACGCTAAACCAAGTCCCTCAAGACCTCATCCACCCGTCCCTTAAACACCTCCAGGGAAGGGGAATCAACCACCTCCCTGGGCAGCCTATTCCAATGCCCAATGACCCTTTCTGTGAAAAACTTCCTCCTAATCTCCAGCCTAAATCTCCCCTGGTGGAGCTTGAGGCCATTCCCTCTTGTCCTGTCCCTTGGGAGAAGAGCCCAGCTCCCTCCTCTTCACAGCCTCCTTTCAGTTACTTGTAGAGAGCAATGAGGTCTCCTCTCAGCCTCCTCTTCTCCAGGCTAAACAACCCCAGCTCTCTCAGCCACTCCTCATAAGGCCTGTTCTCCAGCCCCTTCATAGTTACGGCCAAAGGTCCTTTATGTCCATAAAAGATCATGTGGTTTAAGGAAACAGGAATGTAAACTCTGCACATCACAAAAATGCTCATTATTTTCATGTGTTGTCAGGTGTCCTAGGGTATCACCTAAAATCCCTGGTTAAATTCTGAGCTACCTCGAGCTCTACAATTAGTGAGAATAAGTTTTTGTCCTGAAGAGTTTCTGATGGTTGTGCAGTGATCTGTGTCTCCAGGTGTACGTCCAGTTACCCTCTGGACAAGCTGAGATGGCATCTGTACAGAAAGAATTCTAACTGTGTTGTGGAGGAACATGGTGACAACCTGGAGGAAAAAGGGTGGAAGCTGGTAGCAGAAGTTCTGTTTCAGATATTTGTTTGCAGACTCGTGTCACTGAGCAGCCTAAACCCACCAAACTTAATTTCTTGGTAGTTTCCACTGTGAGGAAAGCTGTCTTTTCTGCTCAGAAGGTTCTCCACCTCACTAGGAAAACAAATATCAGCTACAGTAGCTGCTGAAGAGTGCCAAACGAGGAAACACACTCCATTTAACGAACCTTGATGAGCACTCTGGGACTGAGCATGGTTGGTGCCACAATTCTGTTTGGATTTAGAATATCTCTCTCTGATGCCGGTATCCAAAACACAATAAAGGAGCTAATTTCCCTCTGCAGGGGCAGAGCAGCATAAGTAGGGTTAGAAATGGGGAAGTTAGATCCCCTTGGAAAATGCAATGGAAAATGTTGTTTTGCCTTGCCTGTAAGATCCACTTTTACGACCCCATGAAGGATCTGGCAGTCACACACTTGCTTTTGGTACCATTGGTATCATGAGGAGTCCACCTGCCTTTGGATTTTTTTCCTTACCACAAGCAGAATTGGCTTCTGGACTGGGCAGGAGTATTTTCTTTAAATTGCAGGTGCACTCTTTGCACTCAAGGTTGCGGAGTATTTTGTATCTAGAAAATTCCTCTGGGATTTTGTCCTGCAGCGTAGAAGACAAACCAGCAGCCTGAGGGTGGGCAGGGACCATGACTGCTCTGCTGGGCTGTGTGTGTTTCCAGGTTGTGGGCTGGTGATTGATGTAGAGGATGAGTCTGTTGTCGGATTTCCCCACTGTGCTAGAATCATAGAATCACCAGGTTGGAAGAGACCCATCGGATCATCGAGTCCAACCATTCCTATCATGTTAAGATACATGGAATACAATCAGTACGTTCTGGTGCAAATCAGCTCCCAAATAATTTGGAATGAGGGCAGCTATAACATTAAATCCACATCACTTGTACTGGTTTTCTTCTGCTGAATCTGCTGAAGTAGTAGGTAAAAATGCTGGATAAACAGTGAAATATGTGTAATAAAATTCCAATTAAATACCAATTAAAGGCATCAAAACCTTTCAAACACCTTGCTATTGACAGCTAGCTAGGGGGACTGCATGTCAGCTATGAGTGCTCTGCATGTGCCTAAAGACAAGGTAAATTCCAGAATTGGAATAGGGCTCCCTCCAAGTCCCTCACAGCCGTCTCTCTAACTTCAGAGCAGTCAGAATTCCATCGCAGATTCCGCTGAGCTGATTTCAGGCTAGATCAACTAGATACAGTACAAGCTGAAAAGTCACGTGCAATGTAGTCAGTTGTTATAGAGAGATTTGGAGGCTCGGCAGGAGATGTTGTTCAGTCCTAAGAGATATCAGGGCATTAAGGTGCATTCAGCTTCTTCCTGTAACAAATCAGATTTGTCATTGCTTGAATAAGCGCTGATCAAGACCTGGGGAGGTGTTAAATCCTCTATACAACTTCATCAAACAAAACCAGTGGCAATGCTTAAACAAGTCAATTGGGCTGCGATATCCTCATTTCTTTCCTTACGGCAGCTGTTTCCCAAATCCGGTGGCAAATTTTGGCAGTTAAACTGGATCCTTGGGATTGAGGGTCCTCCTGAGATCAGCCGTTTTGCTTTTGATTTTTGATACTTCAGTTCTGCAGGTTTTCAGGTGTGTTGTTTATTCAGATCACTGTGTGGCACTAATCTTCATGTCAGTGACCTGGATCAGAAAACCGATCCAGTTAAAAACTAGACAGACTAGTCAAAAATAAATAAATGCAAAATCACCATCTTGGACTCAGGCCAGGTTGAGGTGCCTTTGCAGCTTGCGGGAGGAAAAGGCAGGCCAGGACTGTTAAAATTTGCCCATAAAGATCTAGGAGGAGACATGCTAAGAAATGAATCGGTTTGAAAGCCAACTTTTTCTCCAGAAGAATTTGCTCCCTGCATCGGTAACTTTGCCAAGATGCACAGGAACTTCTGTGTGGGAGCTTCTCTCTGCTTCAGTGCATTAGCATTTTTTTTTTTCCATGGGCATAGGCTGGGAGAGACAGGTTTCTTCGCATTCTGCTGTATCTGATGAGAACAGCCTTCAGGAGGAAGGCCGAGACACCACCGACTTCATATATAACAGCTTTGGTGTGGGAACCTTGACCGACTGCTCTTGCAGGTTCTGGCTGGCTTCCCAGTTTCCTGGTGTTTCAGTTCTGGGGATGTCCTTGTGCAGAAGTTGGAGACACTTTATGTGTAGAGAAACAGCATTCGTGTAAATGGGTTTTCCTAGATAACCAGGAAATTTGGAGTTTGCTTGGCCTTCTGAGTGGAAAGACTTTCGATATCTATTTCGCATTTTCAAGCAACAAGGCAATGCTCCTACTATTTGTGTCATAAGCGGGAATCATTTACGGTTTGTAAGACTTTTGATAGGAATGGTTGGACTCGATGATCCGATGGGTCTCTTCCAACCTGGTGATTCTATGATTCTATGACTTTTGTTTCAGATATTCCATAGAAGAGAAACAAAACAATGAGTTTGGACATCCATCCCCTCCCAAACATCCCCGATTGAGCGTATTAACAGGCTGGTTTTGATTTTTAGAAGATACAGGGCTGATCTTTTCAGCTGTGCTGTAAGACTGAAGTTCTGGCTACTAAAGCTACAGCGTCGCTTCCAGATGCTGACGTGCGGTATTGATGACTGGGATTGAGAGACCCCGAGCAGAGGAGAACTTTTCGTAAGACTGGAGCTGTTAGCATGAGACTCCTGGGTCCGTTCCAGTCAGCCTGCATGATATTTCCTCTGGAGTTTCAATCGGATTAGATATTCATCTTCTCTTCCTGTTCCAAGCTGTTGTTTAGCGTTGATGTGTCCTCTTAAACCGCTGCCAAGTTCCAGCACAGTGGTGGTGAAGCCTACGTCTATGCTAAGATTTTTAAGCTTTGGGAGAGATTTAACCCTTTGTCTTCACTGAAATCAGAGGGTTGCATGGACTTGAATCTCTTAAATAGCTTTGAAACCTGCAGTGCTGCAGCTGTTACCCTCCGCAAGGTGCGGAGTGAGTATTTATACTCTCTGCGAACGCCTGCGATAAGCAAACTCATTCCAGTGTTTGTGAGGTACTTCAAGATGAGATGTAAGAGTGGGTGAGGAAGAGTCTCTCCTGGCTGCTCTACACAGCCCAGTGAGGAGCAGGCAGCTGCCTCCTCTGAGCCCAGGCAAGCATCACCCCAGCCTGCAGCCACGAGGGAGCTGCCAGCGTTGCAGGGTTAGCGCAGTCTCTCTCTCTAGCGAAGCCAAATCACCATCATACTAGTGATTCCCTTTGATAGAAAGAATAGCTGGAGCCTGTCCTCAGTGTTCTGGTTGTCCTTGCATTCTGGTGCTTTTTCTTCCAAAATGGGCCCTACCCTTCAATTTCCCAGGTTGTTGACTGACCTTTGTGCCCAAATAACTGTTCCAGCTCTTTGTTTGGCTCCTGTTTGAAGGGAGGATGGTTGAAGCAAAATGACTGGTACGCTGGTCGACGAGTGAAAAGCGTTGTGGGGAAATTATAATGCTGTAGTATCTGAAGATAAAGGGAGCAAAAGCACACAGGAATGGTTGTCCTAATCGGAACAGAGGCCTGCCTAGTCCAGCAGTCTTTGTCTGAAGCGCGGACTGAAGGCACACAACCCAAACTGGTCAGTTAATGAAGAAAATGGCCTCAAGCTCTGCCTGGGGAGGTTCAGACTGGACGTCAGAGAGAAATTTTTCATGGAGGGGGTCATAGGGCAGTGGCAGAGGCTGCCCAGGGAGGGGGTTGAGTCACCTTCCCTGTAGGGGTTTGAGGGATGGGTGGACGAGGTGCTGAGGTCAGTTATATCAGCTCCGTTGTGCTTCTGTGACAACCTTTCTCTCCAATACAGGTTGGAAAAGGGCATGTGACAGAGCTCTGGTCACTCGAACACTTCTGTTACTCTGTGAACTGTTCTGACTCTTTCACCAAGAGTTTGGGCCCATCTGAACAAATTAGGGACAAGTTTAGGAAGTTGTGAGAGAGGTAAAAATCCAACTACTGTCTTAACAGAAATTAATATTAAAAGCTATAACGTGAATTACTTACCTTTGAGCTTTTGGCAGGTCACCATGTACTTGACTAGGTATATAAGGGATATAAACTTGGGATATGGGCTGAGGGAATGTAAATGACTAAAATGTTTCATAAATGGCTATTGTTTTCCAAAAGGACCAGATTCCTTGTGCTGTTCTGTTTTTGTTTAAATCCTTGGAGATACAATATACACTTACAGCTCAGTTATCCACATAGATTTAATTTATTTGTGTATTTTCCCTACTCAGCATAACCTCATTACACGCCAGTAAAGTCCTCTGTTGACACAAAAAAAGACACTGGGGAAATATAATTTTTTTTTTTTACAATGAAGTCTTGTGTTCATATGAAATATTTCTCATTGGTAAAACAAAATAAAGAGCCCGGAAACACGGGCATGCAGGAGTTCACAGCTTCTTACACCGAATATGTGCCATAGCGCAGGGGACCTTAGAGCCACATCAGGAGAAACCTAATACAGCTTAAGAATGTAATCCCAGCACTGATGGCTCCATGACTTTGAAAACTTTTAAGGGTTGGGAGTGTGAAGATAAATAACCCTAATAAGCTGTGAAACTTGATTTACCTTTAGAACCCTGTTTTATTCCTTTAGATTCAAGCCATTGATTCGTTGAAAGGGCTCTGCTGATGCCTGAGGCAGGGAGTTAGGAGGCAAAATGGAATTCAGATTTTAAACTTGGTAAAGGACCTGTGTCTACAAAAGCATTTTGCAATAAATGAAGCCTCAAAATGAAAAGAAACGTGCAAACAAACGGGCAAACCCACCTCCCAAACCCTCAACCCTTTGCATGGAAGAGATGGCAGCTTCTGCTGTAGCTGTTATCAGACCATTGAAGTTCCAAATAGGAATTTTAAACCATATCCTCAGCACCTTGTCCACCTGTGCCTTAAACCCCTCCAGGGAAGGGGACTCAACCCCCTCCCTGGGCAGCCTGTTCCAATGCCCAGTGACCTTTTCTGTGAAAAATTTTTTCCTAATCTCCAGCCTAAAGCTCCTCTGGTGGAGCTTGAAGCCATAATGATGAAGAGTGCTGTACAGTGTCATCTCATCCTTCTCTTCTTCAAGCTGAACAATCCCTCATCTTCTCCTCGTCAGCCCCAACCAGCTCACTGTCCCTCCGATAGGATCTTTCCAGTCTGTTGATGTGCAAATAGATCACAGCCCGAACATGGTCACAGTGTTGGAGTTTCTGCCTTGTAAGTGCTGAGTAGGAGGAATAATAGCAATTCTTTTCTGTTTATTGGCATCCTCTCGGCCTCTTTGTGCTTCAGTGATTTTGGGTTTTGCTACCACAGCTGATATAAAACCGTGCTACGTCTGCTCAGCGACTGAGTGTCTCAGCTGGGCTGTGGGGTCTATAATCGAGGTTGCTTTTGCTCTGCAGATTGAAGTCCTCTTTTAATGTCACGTGTGTGGGGTGAGTCAGGCCGCTCCTGCGTATGCCGAGAGTTCAGGGTGATTATAGTTTGCTGCGAGGCAGGGGAGTCCCTTCACCTTCGTGGGAGTTACGTAAACGCTCCTGGGTGAGAGCAGCTCTGTTGCAAACAGAGCTGTGCTGAGTGGAGCGTTCGCTTCTGCAGGCTCTGAGTCAACCCCCCAAAAATGTCATTCAGAAGGAAGTCCTCTCTGTCCTTGAACACTGAGGGACGTGGTTTAGTGTTTGATAGGAATGGTTGGACTCGATGATCCGGTAGGTCTCTTCCAACCTGGTTGTTCTATGATTCTTTTCCAACTCTCTTCAAAGACAGAACAAACACCATAGTTCTAGCATCATGTGTGTACTACCACGGAGCTTAGGGTCTGGCAGCAAACAAACGTCGTTGCGGTTCCAATCCCCTTTTTGAGTGGGAACCAGGTATTCCAGCTCAGCTGGGAGTGCTGAGGAGATCCTGAAAGGTATTTGATGATCGATGCCCAAATTCATAGCCCCTTTTTCCTAAGTGTCAACCCTCCCACTCTCGCCGTATTAGAGGCAGAGCCTCTAATACGGCGAGAGTGGGAGGGTTGACACTTAGTATAGTGCCCGCACTGTTCTAGAACTTTTACAGAGAAGAAAGGCACTGCCTGCCAAAATTACATAAATTCCGCTGGTTTCCTATAGACTAAGCCTCATATTCACGCTGTGTGATTACCTCATGCTCACCTCTGCACCTGGGGAGTATACAAGGCCAAGAAGCAGGCAGGCCGAGCCGAAAGAGAGCTTCCCGGTTCCTAAAATGGCTTTGCTTATTCAGTGAAAAGGTGTTTGCGTGGTGTGTGAGTTCAGGGTGGGGGCACACGTGGGGATTTGGAGGTCTGTGCATGTTTGTGGGGCAGTCAGCGTCCCCAGCACCGACCAAAACTTGGACTCGATGATCCGATGGGTCTCTTCCAACCTGGTTGTTCTATGATTCTATGAAAATGAGGGACTGGGGCGTCCTGCACGACGTAGCTTGGAGTGAAGGGGACAGAGCCTGTGTCCCAGCATCTCCGGGACAACCACAGGCAGCGGAAAGCTCCAGTTTTGCTCACAGGTCTGTGTTCTGCGCTGCTGTGGTGCTGCACAAGCTATTTTCTGCTCACCTGTCTCCACCTGCACGTGGGGAACCTCATGGAAAGGGGCAGCCAGGCAAGAGGTTTTCCTTGGTTCAGGGTGGCAGGTGCTGCTGGAGAGCAATGACTGAGTCAGGTAGACCTCGTTAGGCACAAGAAGTGCTTTCTCAACCCAAACGGGTTTTTCACAATCATTTTTTTTTTGTTTGCATTAAAATTTAGCTTTGTAAATGAAAGCTTGATGTGTTCTCTTTATCAAAATAGCTTTTCAAGGAAAGAAAGAATCCATTTATCTGCCATTAAATAAAACATTGTTCTCCTCAGCTGTCCTGAGAGCTTAGAATCATAGAACAACCAGGTTGGAAGGGACCCATCGGATCTTCTAGTCCAACCATTCCTATCAAAAGGCATGCCTCAAAGGCAAAGGCATGATTACTTTCTCTATGGAACAGTAAGATGCTCTGTCATAAGGACCACTGTGTTTTCATTCTTATCTGCTCCGTTAGTGCGAGATACCCTGAGCTGAGTGAGGTCAGGGACAGTGGGAAATCAGGTCTGGCTGTCTCTGAAACAACAGAATTCCCTGTGGCCATAGGGCCCTAAATCTAGGTGGCAGATTTCTAGAGAGCCTTGCAGCTCACCTCACCTCTCTTTGGTGGTGACTGGAGGATGCGCGTTCCCTACACACACACGACGCCGGTTCTTTAACGCTCTGCATATTTAGAAGCTCATTTCCCAAGGAAAAAACTGGTTTTCATGATCTTGTTTGTTTGTTTTCCTGTCCGTCTCCTCCCTCCTTAAATGCTCATGCTTTTCATCAAAGAGAATTTAACTCTTTCCATGTTTTGTGATACAATGAAGCTGCACTGATGTGGAACACCATAAATAAGGCACAGGTAGATGAGGTCCTGAGGGACATGGTTTAGTGTTTGATAGGAATGGTTGGACTCGATGATCCGATGGGTCTCTTCCAACCTGGTTGTTCTATGATTCTATGAAATGTTTTGGCTCTGACGTGCTTTCACACCTTGCTAGACACCTGAGAACCCACGTGTAAGTGAGGCAATGCAATGTCTCGACTACAAGCTGTGTCATAAAGCAAAATCCATCCAAGTTTCCTTAATTCTAGTGTTCGTGAACTACTGCTTTTACTTTCACCGTCTGCCTTCCCAGTTACTGCTCCTAAATGTTTCTACCACACCCTTCTTCTCTATCCTCTTTTCCGTCCTTCCTGGAAATATATCTAAGTCATTAATTAAATTACTTAATGGTAGCATAAAGATAGTTGCCGGATATGATGAGTGATCCTATTACTTGTGACTGTTGTCCTGCCTTCCCTCGTCCCCACCCACCGCTTTCCTTTCCGCTCCTCTGGCCTGTTGGATCACGTCTCCGTGGCAGGTTACCATTTCGAGGCAAAGGCTGTGCCATTGTTTTTGGAGAACCACCCAGCGTAGCTAGGGGAGCTCAAGCAATAATAACTATTTTTAATAATGTGGTGAAGGGTGGAATTTGGCTGCCAGATCCTTTTTGTGTGGAGGGCCTTTAGGCTGAGATACGTTGCTGTGCTTCAGCATGGACTTTCCCTTGGAAAACAGGGAGCAGACAGACCTCTCCTCAGTTTTGAATGTTCTGATCCTGAAAATATTTTTGAATCAATGGAAAATCATAGAATCATAGAATAACCAGGTTGGAAGAGACCCACCGGATCACTGAGTCCAACCATTCCTATCGAATCATAGAATGGTTTGGGTTGGAAGGGATCTCAAAGCCCACCCAGTTCCAACCCCTGCCATGAGCAGGGACACCTCCCACTGGATCAGGGGCTCCAAGCCCCATCCAACCTGCCCTTGGACACTTCCAGGGATGGGGCAGCCACCACTGCTCTGGGCAAGCTGGGCCAGGGCCTCCTCACCCTCACAGCAAAACATTTCTTCCCAAGATCTCATCTCAATCTCCCCTCTTTCAGCTTGAAACTGTTCCCCTTGTCCCATCCCTGCCCTCCCTGATCAAGAGCCCCTCCCTAGCTTTCCTGGAGCCCCTTTCAGTACTAGAATCTCATTTGACGTGAACCCCTCCTGTCTCAGTCCCAGCCTCAGCTCTGCTAAGTGAGGCTTGTGCAGAACAAATGCATTTTCTTGCCAACAAACTGCTTGAGGATAAGTAATGACGAGGGAGATGGGGTGGGTTGAAACACAAAGGTGCAGAGGGGCGTGTATGTACCACTGCTCCTCATCCTCCATTGCCTACCCTGGCAAACAAGATTTTTTTTTACATAATTGACTTAATGAGCCCAATCGAACTACAGATTGCACAATAAACTGAATATACAAGCTTTCTTCTAGATGAATGGAACCGTGTATGTTAACTCGGTGAAGAGCTTTTCTTTAGTCGGCTGCCAAATGTTTGACTTAGTTTATATCCTGACTTGATAAAGAAACGACATCGTTAATACAATAATAACAGATAATTTATATGTAAATCAGTGGGCCTTCTACATGGATCATTTTAATGATTGCCCTCCAGCTCTCTTTTTCTTTCAAACAGCGTCCTCGCATCCAGTCCTACCTGTTCATTCATTTATTTCTGATCGTTTGAGACTTGATAAAGGAAACAAAAAGGGCAGAACCCTTGAGAGGCTTCAGAATCCAAACAGATCAATGTTGCCTTTAATCAGCTTCTTGCCGCTTTGTTTAATGTTCATCATTTAAATGTTTTTATTTTCCCTGCGTTTTTGAGGTCTGGAACACAAAGTGTTGTTTAGTGTTGTTACCATTTGGCAATACCCAAAAGTATGTTATGCTTTCTATAGAAAAGTAAAAACTCTCATAGTTCAAATCATCCCTACATTAGAATTCCAGGTCTGCAGCATGAAATCTGACTTGAGCCAGGACATCCACTGGGGAGATTTTCCTCTCAACCGAGTCTTTTGACCTCTTTTCCTGACTCTGCCTTTAAGTCACTGTCTGGCTCTTGTAATTTCATTAACTTTTTAGCACTTGCTGGCAAAACACGGCCGATTATTTTATCCTCACAAAGGAGTGTTAAAAAGAAGCTTAATTAAACTGTGCCTTTAAAGTACTTCCCTTTACACACAACAGAAGATTAGAGTGTTTATATATATATATATATATATATATTATCATATGCATTGCATATAAGTAGCTTCATACCAAGAGCATTAGGAGACTGTATGCTCTGGAAAAGGCCTTTGCATCTCCATTCGTGGGAGTATTTTATGTCGACTCACTTCTTTGAGTCAGAAAATTAAAGGTAATCATTGATGGCTTTTTGTCCCTGAAAGCCAAAGCTCCACAATTAACAGCAACGTGCAGGTGATAATTAAACCTGTTCTATATCACGCGTCCAGCAGCTGATAATATGGACAGTCTGAGCTGCTGTTTTAGGGAAGGGCAGCGTGGAAGCTAAAATTGTTTAAAAAAAAAGGTGATGTAGCCATGCAGGAATGCAGTCATCTGAAAGCACCTATGATAGATGGGGAAAAAATGTTTAATTCTTCCATAACTTGGTCTCTCTAACGGTTCCCTATGATCAACATAACACATGTCAAAAATTGAGTTTACGTGGACCAAGACTTGGCAGGTTTTGCTGCCGAAGCATCAGCCGTCTAGTGATGTGAAGAGCTGGCAAGGTGCTGGGGCTCGCGAGGCAGCCCACACTTAGGTGATAATTTATGGCTACCTGTAATCTCCTCTAAATGGAAACCATTCATATTCTCACTAGGGAAGCTAGAAGTGACCAGACAATGAGAGTTCAGCCAAACCAAGGCTTCATATAACTTTACAAAAGACAAACGTGCTCTGGTACTGACATTAGCAGTGGTATGGACTCTTAGAAAGCATTTGCTTTTAGGCTTTATTTATTTTAGTGTTGTTTGCTTGTGTAATTTCAGAAACTGCCAGCTTCTAAGAGCTGAAATAGTTTTAATTCTCGGCCTTCGATTCTGTTTATTTAAAGCAGAAAGAAGACTGAGGAGCAGCCCAGGTCAGCGCGATGCCGCGCGCTGAGGTTTGTGCACTCCCAATGGATGACTTAGTGATAATTCCAAATGTGTGCGATAGCAAAGTCGTTAGTCACTGATGCTATCATCTCGCTGGCACTGCAGAGCTGGTGCAGACGCTCTCCTTGCCCCACCCTGCGGTTTGGCTTTGCTTTGCCCTTCCCTGGGGTGCTTCTGCCTCCGCTCTGGGAGGTAGAGGGTGTTGGCATGGACCACATCCACCAGGCTGGGGCTGCTTCTCCCTCTGCTCAGCACAGGCCTGGCAGGAGGCAGCGAATCTTGGGAAGATCTTGTGATTTGGGAAACCTTAAGTGAGAGCAAGGGTTAATGTAAATCATCCTGATGCTGGGACTGTGCCACCTTGCATGTGTGAAGTCTTCCAGGAACAGATCTGAGGCCTTCTGTGAGATCAGATAAGATCCTGGAGGAACAGGCTGTTGGAGAGGTGTAAGAGAGAGTTCTCCGTTCTCAGGTCCTCAGCCTCCTCCTTTAGAATTCTCACAGCTGGTGTAAAGAATTTGAATGTTGTTGCCTGCCTGTAGTCGCACACTGAAGTTAACAGACCCAGGCTGAGAATCTCAGTTTAGATCTCAAACCTGATTTATTCATGGGCTGAGATCAAGGATTCCACACGCAATTTCCTTAATTCTGTGGGTGCTGATGTCGAAGTTTGGTCTCTGTTCTGCCTGTCGGTCTGTGTGCTGCTTATCTCTGCAGATGCGCATAGTTTTACATTATTATTTCTGGAGGTTCTTCGTTCTCCTCCTGAAGGGAGCGCAATCCTGCAATGGGACAGGGACTTTATGCACAGAAATACAGTACAGCCTTTAGAAAGCACTGGAAGTCAGGCCATTAATTCCATTAAGTTTAACCAGTGAGGAAAACTGTACTTGTTTCATGTTTCTTTGTGTTTTATTAGCTTTTCTTTTGTGGACCAGCATGTTCAAGTCTTCGTTCTCTATTTTTTTTTGTTTTAGATTTTTTTTTTTTTTTTTTTTTTTGGTAACTGTTAAGCAGTTCCACCTGGAGAAGTGAAAACTTCACAGGCTATAAAGCTTACATCCTGCAAATCTCCCTATCCAATATTAAAACCATTTAAAGGCACCGTCGAAATATTTTGAGTTACGTCTAGGAATGAACACAGGGATTGGATTTATTCAACAAAACAGTCTTTGCTGTTTCAGGAATGGCTCAGTGAATGAATTTCAGTGCAACCGAAGTATGGGAAATGCCTTTTACCAGGTAGTACGATGAAACAGCTTTGATGAAACTGTTAGTAGAGTTCGCCACGTGAAAAAGATCTTAAATGCTGAAGGGACAAAAGGCCACTGCCTTTTGTCCCTTCAGCATTTAAGATCTTTTTCAAAAAAGTGCCTTATGTTCACTGTGGAAATCCTTCTCTCCTACCGATGACCTTTGAAAAGACGCTTTTCCTTGCAAAGAGGCAACATCTGTTTTTCGTATAAGTTAATGTTTAACCTAAGATGCACAGTAGAAACACCTGATCAAAACCAGGATAGAGGCAAAGATTGGAAGGATTGCTTTCTGCATCCATAGGGGAAGCAAGGCGATACCTTCAAATCAAGTACAAGAATCTTGATCTTGGGTTTAAAAATATCCTATGAGAATGACAGGATCATTTGTGTGTGTGTGCGCGCATGTCTATCTGTCTAATTAGTAAGCATCTCTAATAGGTTTTGTGTTTGGAAGTGCTAACCTTTGCGTTACTAGTGTCTTCCTTGTAATTATTTCATGTGCTTGAGAAGGTAGCCAGGTGACATTGAGCTTAGCACTTGCCTCTTTGGAACTTGTGGAAATGTTTTTCATAGGGATGGTTGGACTCGATGATCCGGTGGGTCTCTTCCAACCTGGTTGTTCTATGATTCTATGTTCTAGTTCCCCTCGCAGAGTTTGTACTGCACCTACCATCATCCTCTCCGTAACGTGGATGCTCCCGTGGCTCCTCTTTAAGATAGAGATGGGATAGCAAAGAGCTCTCTGAAGCATATCTAGAGACTATCCCCAGCTTATATATCTGCTTGGTGAGCAGTGAAAACCAAAGCCTGATGAGCATTGTCAGAGACTGAAAAAGAGCATGTGAGGGTACAGTTATCTTATTGAAATTTAGTGTTTGATAGGAATGGTTGGACTCGACGACCTGGTGGGTCTCTTCCAACCTGGTTGCTCTATGATTCTATGAAATGCCACCATGTCTTTTCTTAAATATAGGTGTGGAGTCCTGTGGTTCTTCGTGCCTTAAAGGAAAACCCTTATAACTTGTTTTCCTTCATGTTGCCACAACACTTTGTATCTTAGCAATACATGTGAGGTAAATTTAGTGTTATCACGAGAAATTTGTGCTGCAGAGATTTACTGCTCCACTCCCACAGTCCTTTTAAGCCCCACATCAGTAGTAGTAGGACAGCAGTTCCTGGCCTGTGTTAGGACCAATTTACCTCATTTCCTCTGCTTCAGCGAAGTGAGATTGAGGAGGTTAGAAAAATAACAAACATAAAAGCTGGCGGAAAGCTATTGCTGCCCTCTCTGTGTGCCGCTCCCCGAGCCACCCTTCAGAATAAGCCCAAAGGGTTCGGCTCAGGGCAGGTGAGCTCAATCGTTCTAAGAACGCTGCTTAAATCCACGCTTGTCACTGTTGTCATGTCTCATCTGGGTGTCTTTAACATGAAATAAAATACTGCTGTGTTAAGCACCAAAAAGAAAAAAAAAAAAAAAGGAAAATGCACTCATCTGTGTCCCTTGCTTGTGCCAAACAATTTTTCATTCCCACCTCAGCTCTAGTTTGAAACGTGTTAAATAAAAATCTCCAGGAGAGCATCCAGAATGGATAGGCAGGGGTAGGTCAGCACCCTGCCTGGCATCGCCGCGGACCTCAGCTCTAATTACTAAAGAAACAGTGAGTTAGTGAGTAAAAACGTGCAGTGACTGTGACCTAAATAATTTCCATTCTGGATACTGGCCTGAAATAAAGAAGGCTTTTCATTAGCGTGGCATAGATTTAGTGTCGTGGGACATCGAGTTTGTGCTTCGGAGGAAGTGTGGTCAATGGGCCATTAAGTTTTGAAACAGGAGGCAGGCATCTTCTAATCTTGGTGCTGTTGACAATAAATATTGGGGAATAGCTTAATATAGATTCACGATAGCCATGCCAGAGTCATTCGAGCCGACTCAGAGTTGTAATACCACAAAGTGCACGCACTGCGTTCGCATAATGGAAGGATCATTTGCAGGTCCCGGAGGAAATCTTCCTTTTCGACCCTGGAAGATGAGAAACCAACTGGGAAATGTAACCCAGTGTATAGATTGAATGGCAATTACTTGTAGCGCAGGGATATGCTTTTCCCTGGTTGGAAAGAAAATGTTCAAATTAGAAAATATTTTCTGAGTTTTGGCAGTTTCCCCATTTTAAAAGAAGTAAACAAACAGACCTGCAAACTGAGATTTACACCTTCTGAGCCCTTCAGGGCAGGCAGGTGAGGGGAAGCCTTAAAAGTGTCAGGAAACAGGGAGGGGAGGTGATGCAGCACAGGGTCCCTGTGGTGCCAGCAAAGGATAGGATGTGGGTTGTCTGGATGTGTGTCAGGGTGAGCTGAAGAAGACCCATAACCTCCTTCTGCCTGTGCAGGTGCTGAGGGACATGGTTTAGCGATTGGTGGGAATGGTTGGACTCGATGATCCAGTGGGTCTCTTCCAACCTGGTTGTTCTATGATTCTATGATGATTTAAATAGATGTGTATCCTCTGTGGGTTTAGGATGCTCAGTACAGAGGGCATTTGGGTGCCAGGTCCAAGGGAGAATCTTTGAAAGCCTCAGAGCTGAAAAACTCCCAGATTCATTTGATATTTTTAACCCTTAATGAGGAAAATATTCAGGTGAGTGGCAGAACCATCTCTCTATGGTCCCTCCTGAGCTGCTGTTCGTGGACCAGACCCTCCCTGCAGTAACACTCTGCACCCCAACCATTACTGGAAATACTCATTGCTGGTTAGCAGCTATTCACTATATCATTTCTTCCCCTTTATTCTCTCAAATCTTGAGATGGAATGATTGATTTTCCACATGGCTTTGTGATTTTCATCAGTTTTTTACCTGGATGCTTCGCTAAGATAAGTGGTTTTTTCCAATGCCTCCAGTCAGAAGGGATGTGGTTTTTTTTAATTGTCATTTTAAGGTGCAAGTTGGTAGCTCAGAAGTGTTTTGTAGAATAAATACATTTAAAAAATAAAATAAAGGAATAAAGGCAACTAGTCTGAAACAGCTGGGATCTAAATTTTTGGAATCTGTGCCATTAAACATGTTAATACAGCGTTTACCTTCCTAGCAAGTTCTTGATAGAGTCTAGCCCAGCCATCTGTGCAAGGCTCAGAGCAACCTTTGGCTCCATGGAATTTGTAGCTTTGTTCACTGTGCATTTTACCACTTCTTCAACAAAAAAGCTTCTGTGGACAGCAGTTTGCCTCACCAGGCTGCTGGAGCCAGCGCGTCCTATGAGCAGGTCCCATGGAAAAACAGCGTATTCTCCTGTAATTAGACTGTGTCATTACGCACACGCTTGGAGAGGTCAAACAGAGGTTGAGCAGGCAAAGGCAACCTTATTTCTGTCATTTTCTTGGTTTCAGCTTTGCAGCCTTAATAAATACTGTTTTCTTCATTTCTGCGTGCATTGAGTGGGTTCCTCCTGTCCCAGGCTGTCTGGGCACTGGCTCTGGTGCTTGAGAAGGTGCAGGAGGGACCTGCACATGGGCCAGTTGTCATCCAGGCTGGCTGCTGATTTCTGCCTGCGATCCCCAGCCTTGAGCTGGAAGGACCATCCACAGGATTCAAGGAGCGGCCTCTCCAGTGCTGAGTACAGAGGGAGAAGTCCCACCACCCACGCAGCCTGACCCCCACCACACAACCCTGCTTGCTCCAGTGCCACCAGTCCCACCAGAACAGGCCCCAGTCCTACCCTTCTCCCACCTGCTGCCTTTCCAGCTTCTTGACCAGCTTCCTCTGGGCGGCTGGATCATCCACCTGCACGTGCTCTGGCAACCGCTTCACCACTGTGGGACAGCAGAAACAGCACCGTGAGGTGTTGCCACGCTGCTCTGAGCTTTGGGAATCTCACAGCGCTGGAGCGTCGGGACAGGATAGGACCGCGGCACCCAGGGGATGGGACAGGACCGTGAAAATCAGGGGTGCTGGGACGGGATGGGATTGCCAACCCTACAGGAGCTCACCCCATCCTCCTCCATCCCGTCCCAGCAGGACGGGAGGAGGTCTTGAGGGCCTTGGTTTAGTGTTTGATAGGAATGGTTGGACTAGATGATCCGATGGGTCCCTTCCAACCTGGTTGTTCTATGATTCTATGATTCTATGTGCTGTTCTGACCTGAGAGAGCTACTGAGAAATGGGGCATGGTCTGGGAGAAAGGAGCTATTGGAGATTTTAACTATTAAAGTCTCTGCAATGTAGAGACATGTACTTCGTTAATTAAATTTGGGTAGACTTATTTAAGACCAGGAAGAAGTGTGTGCCTGCCGTAAAACCCAGCCTGTCTCATCCCCAGGAAGGGGAGGCTGAGAGGAGACCTCATTGCTCATTATAACTACCTGAGAGGAGGTTGTGGAGAGGAGGGAGCTGGGCTCTTCTCCCAAGGGACAGGATGAGAGGGAATGGCCTCATGCTCTACCAGGGGAGGTTTAGGCTGAACATTAGGAAAAAATTTTTAATGGAAAGGGTGATTGGGCAGTGTCAGAGGCTGCCCAGGGAGGGGGTTGATTCACCTTTCCTAGAGGTGTTTAAGGTGCCGGTGAACAAGGTGCTGAGGGACATGGGTTAGTGTTTGATAGGAATGGTTGGACACGATGATCCGGTGGGTCTCTTCCAACCTGGTTGTTCTATGATTCTATGATTCTATATCAGTTTCCTATACTGAGACATTCCCAGAGGAAATGTGACCATTTTGATATAAAGATAATAATATTTTTTTTCTGCTGCTCCTTGTCAGAGTCAGTTTGGGTTTAAATTACTGTACACAATTCAGCTAGGAGCAGACACTAGCTTGGAAAATTACAATCCACATGTTGAAATGATAGTTGGAAATAGTATTTCACGAATCAAGCAGTGCTGATATAATAGTGGGGTGTCGGGATAGCCCTTCCAATTGTTTGGGTGCATTTTTTTCGTCAGCTCGGAATACCCACAGACGTGGGTCTCCTCTCAGCCTCCTCTTCTCCAGGCTAAACAACCCCCATCACGCACATCACTCTTGTCTCCAACTTAGGGAGCAAGGTCACCGGACAGTGCTCACCCTCCTGCCAGCAGTTACAAGTGGCTCCTGAGTTTCTGGAAGAGGGATGAGATTATTGCCATGGAGAGACCGTCCTACCTTGCCTCAACCCCACTTCCAGCCCATGACCTGCACAGGTCACAGCTCTGCAGCACACAGCCTACAATGTCCCACAAAGGGTAGCGCCAGGTTAGAAGGAGGGTGCAGATCTACAGTTCCCCATCAAGGCTGTTGGCACAGCCCAGCCTGCAAAATCCCTCCCAGGGATTCAATATAAGCAACCAGAGGAGCTCCTGACCTGCCGCACTCAGCAGCCTTCAGCACAAGCAATCTCCACTCACAGTCACAAGGCTGAAAATGCAAATGCAGGAGAAGCTTTAAACAGCCCCTAACCTTCAGTTTCAAACTGAAAGTTTTGTCCTTGCCTTGTTTCCTAGTTTCAGAGCTGCCTCAAAAACATTTACCTCATCTTTTCAGCCGGTACCAAACTAAAGCCCTGTGATCAACTCCTGAGAATGGAAACATTCCTACAGCGAATCAACTTCCAAAGCTCAGCACTGGAACTGAGCGGCAGCCCCGTGCGCTGCCTTCCACTCTCAAAGCAACCCTGCAGGCCTGGCCAGCAGAGCCGACATGATGTATTTTTCTCTTAGGACAGGACTCCAGGTGCCACATCCCCACGCGATGTCCTCACAGCCTCCTGTCGCCAAGCAAAATTTTTGATTGCAGATTTTGGCTCTTCCCTCCAACTTAGCCCTTACTTAGACAAACGCTTCTGACTTCAGTTCTTTAATTCCCATTAGCATCAATGTTTTGCTGAGCAAAAACATTTTTAAAATGGGCAAAGTCCAGGCAACTTTGTTAGAACAGCTGCACAGTTAATGCCTTAGAGTTCTATTGGTGAAATTTTTTGACACTGTAGCACAGTCTGAGGAGCTGATGTATATAAAAACTAACCTTGACATCATTGCATGGAGAAGGTAGCTAGAACACAAAGCAAATTTAACAGAAGCTACCATCACTGCAGAGGCCAGGGTAGTTTTAACTGTGTCAAGTTCTGAATCCCCAACATCAGAAGGAGATGGAACTGTTGGAATGGGTGCAGGGAAGACCACAGAACTGATCTGAGGGCTGAAGCACCTCTGCTATGAGGACAGGCTGAGAGAGTTGAGGTTGTTCAGCCTGGAGAAGAGAAGGCTCCGGGCAGACATTAGAGCAGCTTCCAGTACTGAAAGGGGCTCCAGGAAAGCCAGGGAGTGACTTTTTACAAAGGCCTGGAGCAACGGGATGAGGGGGAATGGCTTTAAATTGGAAGGTGGAAGATTTAGATGAGACATTAGGAAGAAACTCTTCACGTTGAGGGCGGGGAGACTCTGGCCCAGGTTGCCCAGAGATGCGGCTGTCCCATCCCCAGAGGGGTTCAAGGGCAGGTTGGATGTGGCCTAGAGCAGCCTAGCCTGGTGCCAGGTGCCCCTGCCCAAGGCAGGGGAGTCGAACTGGGTGATCTTTAAGGCCCTTTCCAACCCGAACTACTCTGTGGTTCTACAATTCTATGGTGGTTATCAAAGAGGCAAACCATTCCCACAGCTGCAGTCCCGTCACTTTATCCAGGCACATGCTTCAACAGTTTAGAGGCAGAGAATACGCTGTGTAGTCTCCTAATTTCTCCCAGTAACCTCATCCCAGACGTGCAATGCTGTTCATGCCGGTGGTGCCCTGTTTGCATCGCAGGTGCTCTCCCCCTCTTTCTTCAGGTTCATTTGTTGGCTGGAAATAAAAGCTCCTGCCAGTGGTAAGCTGAGGTAGCCGTGGTATTTTTCCAGCCCTGTAAAATAATTCCTCCAACACTGTCGAACTTGATTTTTATGGCAACTTCTGTTCACCCAGCATCTGGTAAACATTGGCCTCAAATCCTTGTGCTGCACTGGAAGCAGAGAGCAGCAGGGCTGCACGAGGCCTGGAGCAGCCCAGCCACAAATGTACAAGGTGCAGACTAAAGCAGTAAATACCTCCAAGTCACACGTGCCAGCCTCCCTCAAGCCACCACATTTCTGAGCAGACTGCACAAATCAGGTCCAGATAAAAGCTATTTACTGCTTTCATTTATTTCTACACAAAGTAAGCCAGAAGCTTCTTGAAGGGCTGGATGAACTCACGGCATCCAGGCTCTGGAGTGAAAAGCAGCTGGTGGGATGTACCAGGATGCTGCGTTGATGCATATATAAACTGAAAAGAGTATTTATTGAAGTTGCAAAGTTAAACCCAAGGAGATGACAGAAGTTGCCTTTGCCTGCTCACCAACCCACAGTCCAAGCTGTGCCCCAAGGTCCTAGATGTAGTTTCTTCAAGGCCACCAGATCACGGATAAGCTCAGCTTCCATACAGCGTTCTCTTTCCTCATCCGGCTTAAGGTTGTTAGACAATTTCATCCACTTAAGAGGGTTTAAAATAAAATCCAAAGGCTCAATACTCAAGCAGCAGCCGTTTCTCCCAGACGTGGCTGCAGTGAGCACATTCCTCCCACGGGGCCTACGGGAGGGACAGCTGCCAGGCAAAACCAGGCCTGAGGAAAACCAGAGTTTAATGCAATTTAACAGAGTAGCGGTTTTGCATTCTTTGAGAGTTAAATAACCAGTAGAAGTAATCATAAATAGATCAAGGGGTAGCTTTCTTTTACCTTGTTATATCTCTGTGGATCTCCCCACATAGACATGTGTCTGCGTAGGAACATACATGTACACATGTGTGGAGAGAAAACTTTCTGTTCCCCTCACAGTGTTTTTTCCAGAGCAAGGAGCAGCAGAGCCAGGAGGCCAGCAGGACAGCCTGGAGCTCGCCCATCGCTGCTGGCCAGGCCGTGGGATGCAGGTGGCTGTGAGGGACGGGCTCGGGGAGGATCCAGCCTTGGAGACAGGCTGGGACCTTGACAAGGTGGAGGCTGGATAAGCAGCCCATAAACCAGCATTTTTAATTCCTTCAAGTGAGAGGAACTGTAGAATTGACTTCCAAGCACTACCAGCCCTCACTGCTGCTTTGTTTCAAAGAGGAGCGGCTGAGAGAGCTGGGGGTGCTTAGCCTGGAGGAGAGGAGGCTGAGGGGAGACCTCATTGCTCTCTCCAACTCCCTGAGAGGAGGTTGTGGAGAGGAGGGAGCTGGGCTCTTCTCCCAAGGGACAGGGGACAGGACGAGAGGGAATGGCCTCAAGCTCCACCAGGGGAGATTTAGGCTGGAGATTAGGAAAAAAATTTTCACAGAAAAGGTCATGGGACATTGAAATAGGCTGCGCAGGGAGGGGGTTGATTCCCCTTCCCTGGAGGTGTTTAAGGGACGGGTGGACGAGGTGCTGAGGGACATGGGTTAGTGTTTGATAGGAATGGTCGGACTCGATGATCTGGTTGGTCTCTTCCAACCTGGTTATTCTATAATTCTATGATTCTATGAGGAACCTGGAGAAGGGCTGCAGCCTCTTTGCATCTCCTGTCTTCGTTGGTGTCCATACAAGGCACATAACCCAGGAATGGATAAACCTGGGGAGTGTCCTTTGCAAAACTAGCCAGGGAGAAAGCTTACAGTGCCTGGCTGAGAGCTGCCTGGGGGCTGCCTGCTGATCTTCCAGGTTTTGGAACAACAAATTCACCTTCAACGTATGAAAACTGAGACGCTGTTTCAACCCAGGGTGTTTCAGAGCTTCTATGGAAAGCAGTTTTATGCTCACGGTATTGATATGTTTGGAGCTCTGTGCAAAGAGTTAAGTTATTGTATATTTTAGTTTTTTAATTGACTCCATATCTGCTGGCAGCAGAATAGACATCGATCTGTTTTTTTCCTTTGCTTTATTTAGGAAAATACAGCACACAGTGTTTACTCTGCCTCCACACAGCATTGCTTTGTAGGGTGAAAGTGAGGGTGAGACCACAGTGAAGAATTCCCTCATTGTCAGTTTTAAAGGCTTCAACATAAATGTGAGCTTTTTTGGATGGGAATCAGAGATGTTTTCATGACAGTGTTTTGCTTAACTTTTTGTATTCAGATGGGATTTTATAAACTCTTCTATATTTGCTGGTTTGGTCATTTAAATATCTCCCTCTGGGCGTCAACTACTTGATCAAATTACTGAAGTGACCCAGTACCTGGTGTCTGTTAAGAAAGGATTTGAAAGATCGAGTTGATGAGTGTAAACTAAAATATATCTTTAGTGGCAAAAGGGCATCGTTCTCCCTGGCAACAGCATTCAGGCTCTTTCAGTGGGAGAGGACGAGGAACCGGACCTGAAATTCTGCCTGGTGAGAGGCAGAACTGTCAATGCACTGGAGCTGTGACAGGGGAAGGAGCACAGTGCTGAGTCCAGCCCTAGGAGGAAACAAAAGGGAATGGATTCCTGTTCCATGGCATCTATTGCACGTGTACCAGCTGAACTATCTGCTGAAGCTGATTTGCTTTGGCCCAGGCCAAACACACGAATATGTGGCATTTAACTCCTCATGACTTTCCCTTTTGAATTCAGTTTCTGTAACTGGGATCCTTCCTCCAGGATCCTTAGCAAAGGCTACTGGTTCCTGCTTTGTTTTGCATATGGACCATTAGCATACAACAATTAAACAATTATACAACAACCAGGTTGGAAGAGACCCACCGGATCATCGAGTCCAACCATAATGATCAGAGGACAGTTAGAACTTCCCTCATATCCCCAGACAGCAGCCTGCCAATGGTCTTTAGGGGTCAATTGATGAGATTTAGTGCTGCTTGTACTCTTCCTCTTGCGTTTTATGCTAAAAAAACCCTAAATGGGGGGCAGGGCTGTGAGTAGCAGCTAAATAAGCTGGGGCTTAAGGAAAGGAAATAATTTATCAGTGAGAAACACCTGCAGAGAGGTAAAAAAGTAAGATTATTCGTCTTGCTGCGAGAAGACAATAGCCTAGATGATACTTAAGATATTACATAACAGTATTATGTTCATAGAATCATAGAACAACCAGGTTGGAAGGGACCCGTCGGATCTTCTAGTCCAACCATTCCTATCAAACACTAAACCATGTCCCTCAAGACCTCATCCACCCGTCCCTTAAACACCTCCAGGGAAGGGGAATCAACCCCCTCCCTGGGCAACCTATTCCAATGCCCAATGACCCTTTCTGTGAAAAACTTCCTCCTAATCTCCAGCCTAAATCTCCCCTGGTGGAGCTTGAGGCCATTCCCTCTTGTCCTGTCCCCTGTCCCTTGGGAGAAGAGCCCAGCTCCTTCCTCGCTACAACCTCCCTTCAGGTAGTTGGAGAGAGTAATGAGGTTCATTGGTCTCTTCACAACTACAGATTTTCCAGCAGTCGTCTAACCCTTCTAAGGGTTACTCTGGGTTCCCTCTGAAAACTGTCCAGACCTCTCATTTGTTTTTACTCTTGCTTTTCTCTGTAGTGCTTTGTTCATGAAGGTCTACATGCCTGTTGCAGCCTTTTCTCTCACTGCTGTACTCAAACTCCTGCAGTACTGCTCACAAAATGGGCTTTGGTGCAGTACTGCTCACAAAATGGGCTTTGGTGCAGCTCTGCTATCGCTGCTCACTTCTTGCCTGCTGAAGAATGTCCCGAGGAGCAAAAAGCTTTGAGTGGCGAAGCCCCTTTGGAAGGCACTTGTGTTTTCCTTAACTGTAATGGGACGAAGCGAGAGGGTGTGATCTTTGTGATTGATGAGCAGCTGAGGTATTGGTGCCTTTTTCCATAAAGTCAGCCCTGAGTTCATGCATCTCCTGGAATGACCACGTGTTGTAACGCGTACTTTTTTTTAAATGGCAAAACTTCCTTTGAAAAGGAGCCCTGGTTACTCTTAACGCTCTGCAAACCACCCACAGAGCCTCTTGCTACAATCCGAGGGTTGCTGGGGTCCCTTTGTTTATTTTCACCGGGATTGCTAACAGCCACACTGCTATTTTGCTTGCGCTGCTGAAAGATGTCCTGGAGTTCGGTTTTATCATCTTAGCACCGTAAACCACATTCTTTCTTTCAGTCCTCATGCAGAATATCGTGAGTGGCAGAACGTGCCCTGCACGGGGAAATGTTTATTAGGCAGAACTTCACTTGGGAGCTTTAATGTACGCCCAGTGTTGCTGATGGAGTAATTCTGTCCTGCTCCCAGCTCCATGCTGGACTGAGCTCATCTCCCATTTCTTGCAACCTGGGCCAGTGGGATGTATCCCTGCCCACGGCAGGAGATGTGGAACTGGACGATCTTTAAGGCCCCTTCCAACCCGAAACATTCTGAGATTCTCTGATTTAATCATTAGTTTGGACTCCGCACTTGTGAAAACCTGTTTTCCTATTTCTTCATGTGCCTGGTGGTTTGGAAATTCTGCTTCACCGTTGCATTTCAACTTAAACTGTGTGGACTGTTGCGGGGAAATCTTTAGGTATCAAAGAGCTTACTTAGTCTTCTTCAGAGAGCTCCTCTGATCCCAGTGTGTTTATGTCAACCTGGTGATCATCAACTTCCAGATTCCTATTAAGGGACAGGTAGACGAGGTCCTGAGGGACATGGTTTAGTGTTTGATAGGAGTGGTTGGACTCGATGATCCGACAGGTCTCTTCCAACCTGGTGATTCTATGATTCTATGATTTTGCAGCAGAAGAATCCATGATGTTATCCAGCAATTCAGAACCCAAAGTATAGTCACCTATGCTTTATATAGGTGTATATATACATTATATAGGGGTTGAGTCACCTTCCCTGGGAAGGGCTTAAGGGATGGGTGGATGAGGTGCTGAGGGACATGGGTTAGTGATTGATGGGAATGGTTGGACTCGATGATCCGAGGGGTCTTTTCCAACCTGGTGATTCTATGATTCTTTAGGTTTAATAATGCTGTATATAGAGCTAAGGACGCGTAAGACTCTCTCCCCGCTCCTCCCTTTCCTTGTGGCTGTGGATTTGGAGTTTCCTTCTTAAGAAACTTTGGGGAAGAGGGTGACCGGCAGTAAGGCAAGTCACCAAAGCTTGTATCATTTATGCTTCCTTTGCTATTAGATAAGATTCTTTGCTTTGTATCTTTTCCTCATCTCATGAGATATGTTTTTTTTCTTCTCAGTGAATGAGAGCATTTTCCCTTCCCTGGCACAGAAATACTATAGTCAAACATCCCCAGCACAGGAAATCCTATATCCAGCACAGGGAGGAAAGGCCTTAATCAGTAAAAATTCCATTATGTTTATATCAATCCTGACCCTCGGTGTCGCTTGGACAGAGTGTTTTAGTCTGGGCCCCAGGCACTGGTTGGCGTTGCCGGTTCACAGCGCTGTCAGTCCAAGCTCACCAGGCCTGTACGTGCCAGATCTCTGCTCTGTGCGTTGTTCTTTATCGAGGTTGCTCGGCCTTCCTATGGGAGGGGCTGAGATAAGGGGCAAGTATGCAGGGAGCTCCTCTTAACTGCAGGCTTTCCCCTTCTTTGGTTAATCCCCCAGTATTTCCTCAGTATGAACGGCGTCCAGAAGAGAAAAGGAAAGAATTTAGGAGAATTTGCGTTCGATTTCACAATCCCTGTCCCTCTGTTCTATCCCGTGCTACAAGCTGGCTGCATCATGACCTTACAGTGATGCTCTGACCCCGAAGGGAAGAGCCTGGTGAGATCCCAGTCCTCTCCGAGGGTGTTTCTGCCACGTGCCAAGAGGAAAGCTCCTTGGTGCGGCCCAGAGCGTTTAAATCAGGAGGAAGATTTCCAACCTGCCTGTCCCATGAGGGAAAGCTTTAACTAGAGGATTGGCTCCCCAAAGCGAGAGCCCTGCACAAATAAACATTCCAGCAGCACCCTTCCTTCGCCTTTCAATGTGTTTTTTATCAGGCTTTGAATTAAACCACTGTCCAATTATATGAAAGCCTGATTTTCAGGAGTCATCCAAAATGTAACAGATGGCAACTCAGCGCATTCTCTGGGCAGGGAAGGAGGGAGCTTTGCTGCTTTATCTTAAAGAGGCAGCTCTGTGTAACTTGCTTATGGGAGTGCGAGCAGCACGTGCGTAACGAGCGGCCTAGCGGAATATCCCAGGCAGGTCAACCTGGGCTTGGTGGTGTCTGTGGGCAGCGAGCAGAGGCCTCCACCTTGTTTGCCCTCCCTTCTCCCTCCAGCAGCCTTCATGCTGGCAGCTCCCTGGGCTCCTTTCTGCCTGCGGGAAGGGCAGGCTGAGCCTTGCAGAGCACACTGTGTCCAGTTCTGGGCCCCTCACCACAAGAAGGATGTTGAGGCTCTGGAGCGAGTCCAGAGAAGAGCAACGAGGCTGGGGAAGGGGCTGGAGAACAGAACCTATGAGGAGCGGCTGAGAGAGCTGGGAGTGTTTATCCTGGAGAAGAGGAGGCTGAGAGGAGACCTCATTACTCTCTACAAGTACCTGAAAGGAGGTTGTAGAGAAGAGGGAGCTGGGCTCTTCTCCCAAGGGACAGGGGACAGGACAAGAGGGAATGGCCTCAAGCTCCACCAGGGGAGATTTAGGCTGGAAATTAGGAGGAGGTTTTTCACAGAAAGGGTCATTGGGCATTGGAATAGGCTGCCCAGGGAGGTGGTTGATTCCCCTTCCCTGGAGGTGTTTAAGGGATGGGTGGATGAGGTCCTGAGGGACATGGTTTAGTGTTTGATAGGAATGGTTGGACTAGAAGATCCGATGGGTCCCTTCCAACCTGGTTGTTCTATGATTCTATGATTCTATGACACTGCTCTGTGCTGCACTCCCTCCCTCCCTGGCTGATGCCCTGACCCTGCCGTGGCTCTGGCTGAGACGGTCTCTGGGAGCCCCTTTTATTGCTTCTTTTTACTAGCAAGAAGGCTGAGGTGGTCTCGTTGGGGTTGTCCTGTTGCTCAGCCCGGGATCTGCTGGCAGCTTTTAAAGGGGAGGCAGCTGTGTCCCTTTCCTGTGCACTCGAGGCATCTCACGGATGCCATCAGAGGACCCTCTTTCTACCCTCTCTCTTGGTTTAAGAGTTTTATCTTGTAAGTAATAAATGAAAATAACTCATCTCACCAGACTTTCTCTGAACGTTTAATTAAAGCATTTGAGATGGGAAACGAGAGCCAATGTTTGACCTCTGAAATGTTTGCACAATTGATATATAATTTTTTCTTACCTCACCTCATGTTTGTGTGTGATATACTGTGTCAGTACATTCCCAACACAACACAACACTTCATTTTATGACAGACGTTTAAAATAACAAGATTTTTTTTTAATAGTCAGAGGTATCTGCTGTAATTCTTGGGCTGGGACGTGGTCTGACCGGAATCTTTTAGATGCAGATGGCAATAGTTCAGGTACTAGTATTATTGTTATTTTTTTGCCAAATAACCAAATTAACATTGAGTAGTTTGGCTTGATGCTGAAAAAATTCACTTTTGGAAGTGAATTAGGGTTTTTTTTTTTTCCCCCTTTCCAAGTCCTGGCACCAGTTGCAAGGGCCTCAACGTTGGACGAAATAGATTTGGATGCTCTTCAAAGAACACTGCTGTGGTTCTGCTGTTTTTAACTTCTTACCTTGCTGTTCTTTCTCCCCACCTCTTCCCTGGGGAACTGAAGGTAAATGATTGATACTCCGTCTCTCCTGCTCGCTCTCTTTTTTTCAAACCTCTTTTGGCTCCTCTTCTCCCATGTAGAAATATTTACCAAAAGGAAAATAGCCAGGGTGGGGGAATGGAGAGGGGAAAAAAAAGAGAATTGAGAAATAAAATGTAAACATTCAGCAGTCCAGGATGGTGATTTTGTTGGGGAAAAGAGGCTGAATTGTTTGTAGAACCTAATGAGATTTAGGATTGGATTTCCTGTATCAGTGGGCAGCCACTGGGGAAAAGTAAATTCACTGCACTTAATGTACTTTGCAAGAGAGGCATTTATCTTGCATTGTTTGTATGTGGCTGTTCCTAAGGGGTCCACGCCTCAGAAGGTGCCTGCCCCCACAGAATTTCCAGTCCAAAAGAGAGAAAGAAGGAAAAAGACTGATGAAGGAAATAGGAGGACAAGGGCAGACGCTTGCCCAGACCTGCCTGTGAGATAGTGGGAAGCAGAGCTGAGATGCTCGGGAAGCAGAGCTGAGATGCTTCGAAAGCAGAGCTGAGATGCTGGGTAGCAGAGCTGAGATGCTTCGAAAGCAGAGCTGAGATGCCAGGGAAGCAGAGCTGAGATGCCCAGGAAGCAGAGCTGAGATGCCAGGGAAGCAGAGCTGAGATGCTGGGTAGCAGAGCTGAGATACCTGGGAAGCAGAGCTGAGATGCCCGGGAAGCAGAGCTGAGACACCCGGGAAGAAGAGCTGAGACGCCCGGGAAGAAGAGCTGAGACATCCGGGAAGAAGAGCTGAGATGCTCGGGAAGAAGAGCTGAGACACCCGGGAAGAAGAGCTGAGATGCCCGGGAAGAAGAGCTGAGATGGGTTAGAGATTAGTGGGAATGGTTGGACTCGATGATCCAGTGGGTCTCTTCCAACCTGGTGATTCTATGAGTGTAAGATTCTAACGTCAGGCCAAGCTGAGTTTCTCAGGAGATTCCCTACGAGGCTGAGCAAGGACAATACGTACAAGACAAAGCTGTAAGTTTTAGTTCCCCAAAACTAGGCTGTTCTCGTTTTTTCCATCCAGGCTTTGGGTGCTTCCTTGAGGCAGCCTGACCTAGCAGGCTGAGCACTGCTACAGAAACCAGGTAGCTGTGAATTCTGATTCCCTCTCCTGCTCCTTGAAACATTGCAGACCAATCAAGGAGTCACTCTGACTTGGTTTTTATAGTCATACCAATATATGTGTTTTTAACTTTTCTCCTTCTAAGCCACATATCACACTCCGGCATCTTGGCAGCAATGAGGGTTCTGTTTTTCACATCAGTGTGTGAAAAAAATCTTGCCAGATCAACTTTGGCAGTTGTCAGCAGCCTAAGGTGCAGGAAATTCTGCCTTTCAGGAGACCTGACTCAATGAAATCTCATCTCTGACGTTAAAGTTGATATGGGGAAGATCTAGTATAAAGGAGGCAGAACTCGTATGGCTGTGCTTGTGCTTCATTGCCAGCTGAAGGTGTGACCCCTTGCTCGGTGCACAGTTGAAGTGTTCAGACCTCTGCCTGGGAAAGGAGGATGGGAGGGTGAGTAATGTTGATTCCTGGGGTGAAAGTTTCTTACTCTCTGCCTGGGTCTTCTGGGCAGCCTCTAGCAGAGGGAACTCCCCTGTGGTCACTTGAAAGAGTAAGCAGAGCCACATTTTCTGTACACAACAACTGAAGTCAGCTGGGTTGGAAAAGAACCTAACTTGCATGGACCAGTGGGCTCTGGAGGCTCATATTCATCCTCCCTCCAGGAAACAGAGGAGCTCTGAGAGCAGCAGAGAGCATCTAAACGCTGGCTTCTTCTAGACGAAAGGAATGATGCCCCCACGCTTAACACAGGCCTTGCTGAGAGCATGAACATATCATAAACCTCAGCAAAGTTGTAGCAGGCCGTGTAATTCCATTGTACTAAACACGTCCTTAATGTCTCATTTGTTTTCTTAAGCTAACTTCTGTTTCTCTTTGTGCTGCAGATCCCTTTTCAAACAATCCTCCCCCCATTGAAATAAAATTCTTCCTGAGACTTAATAACATATTTTTAATATACACGCATAAACCAAATTTCCTTCCCCAACCATTCTGTGGTTTTTCAAATCAAGGGAGTTTCCTCATTCTGTGATGTCAAGAGTCACCCAGATCAAAGCCTTTACTGATATTACAATTAAGCACTCTGCACCATTAAATTCACTTTCCACACTGTAATTTTTATAATAGGTCGGGAAGGAGCTTCATGGTTTGATTTCATTCCAGCCATGGCGCCAGATATTCTGATTTCTCATTAGCTCTTGCACCATCGTTTGTGAAACAGCGAAGTTAACAAGGAGGCTGAATTAATATTGGACTGGCATTTGTCCAGTGGAATTGTGTTCAGGGGACTCGCATGCCTGTGAGATGACAGGGCAATGATACGTTATGGTCAAGAGAAAGGAACAGCTTCGAGATAAGAAGGAGGCAACCCCTCTTGCCTGCCACAAAATGCATTCCAGGGCAAACCAAAGTTGCGTGTGGTGGATTTAGGCAGTTGCTTCAGTTCTGCATCTTTGCATTAGAAGTATAACACGGAGAAGCTCAACTTGAAGGAAGAGAAAGGCCAAACTGGACACGGATCTTGCAGCAAAGGCCGAGAGGAAAAAGGAAGATGGACATTTTTCTCCATGAGTGATGATGGGAGCGTTTTCCATTGCTTTCCTTGTGGGTGTCTGGAGCGGATGCTGAGAGCTCTCCAGCTGGAAGGGTCACTGAACCACTTTAGATTTGGTGTTTGCGCTTCTACATCGAGAGGAGTGAAAGGGAATAAGCACATGTGTGGGCATGTGCTCACTGTTATGGGAATTGCATGGGTGCAAGCATCTGGATTCAGAGTTCATTGATGCTGTTGCGAACGTGTGAGGATGTGGAGTTGATACCAGCCTTGCTGAGAATCAGTGTCCAGCCCTCCGAGAGGAGAAGGTTTGTAATCTGGAATGCGAGTTGGCACGACTCTCTCTGCATAGCACAGGAGCTGACACGGGGTGGGTGTCTCTTGAAAACTATTCAAGCAAATGTCAGAAAAACTGATCCAAAGAGAGCGTTTTCAGGCAAATATTTGGAGATACATAAGCTACACTTCTGCCTGGAGCTGTAGAGCCGGAGCGCTGCAGCCCTGCCAGCTCTGAGGCACTCGGGTGGGAGTTGTGCTGTGTAATCTCTAACAGATGATGTTTAGTACCTGGGTTTCTGTGGAAGTTCAGAACTGGGAGGAAAGATTTGGCCAGTTTGGGAGCCAGTGATAAATGTATGCAAACTCATCCTGAACCTGCAGCACGTGCAACAGTCTGCGGAGCTGGGACAAGGTGCCTGGTTCAGCACCAGCTGGATTTGCTGTCTGGTTGTAGCTGCATTCTGGGTTAGAGCTGCAAACGTTGCACTGAGCTATGATTCCTGTATGTATATTTTATAAAAAGCCTCGTCCAATGTCTTTTTCCCAGAGGATCTCTCCGTGATCCGTTGCTGAGACCAATGGGATGAGGTTTAACAAGGCCAAATGGCAGGTCCTGCACAACAACCCTGAGCAGTTCCAGACTAGGAGAAGTCTGGCTGGAAAGTGCCTGGAGGAGAAGGACCTGGGGGTGTTGGTTGACAGCGACTGACCATGAGCCAGCAGTGGCCCAGGTGGCCAAGAAGGCCAGTGGCATCTTGGCTTGGATCAGAAATGGTGTGACCGACAGGGCCAGGGAGGTTCTTCTCCCTCTGGACTCAGCACTGGTGAGGCCGCTCCTTGAATCCTGTGTTCAGTTGTGGGCCCCTCAGCACAAGAAGGATGTTGAGGCTCTGGAGTGAGTCCAGAGAAGAGCAACGAAGCTGGTGAAGGGGCTGGAGAAGAGGCCTTATGAGAAACGGCTGAGAGAGCTGGGATTGTTTTCTGTGGCAGGCAGAACCAGGCCCCAGATCCATACACATCTACTTTGACCTCAGAAATCTGGTCCCTGGGGCATGGTTTAGTGATTGATGGGAATGGTTGGACTCGATAATCCGGTGGGTCTCTTCCAACCTGGTGATTCTATGACTCTATAAAGCCACCTCTGCTGCTCAGAGAAATTCCAACACGTGTTTCTGCAAATAAAATGAGGTTTCTTTTTGTGAAAAGTTTATAAGCCAAAAAAAAAATGAGATAGACCTGTACCCTAGATGAGTTGCCTTTGGCAGACATAACCTCGATAATAGTCTTAATTCAGTTTTGGTGATACTCTTACAGACTTAATAATCCAAGTCTAATTTAGCGTGAGCCGCTACCGAGCACAAGACGCAGCTTGTCGGTGCATCCGAGTCATGCTGTCTGTGCATGTGGCCGCGTTCACTGCTTCCCTTTACAGGCCTCTCTCTTGCCACAACTAAGTCTCACCGGAGATTAAACGTTGAGTCCCTACGCGGTGTTGTGGACTTGATGGCAAACCCACAACTGAGGGGTTGGTCAGACAGGAGGATGGAAGCCCTGTCCAAGCATCCCCCTTGGTTAACATACTGCACATACTGTGCTTTTTGCTTTTTCCTGGGGCTCGTTTGGTGTCTGGCTTAAATTACAGGCCCCTTGGTTGCGTGGTTTAACCCAGCAAACCGGGAGCAGAGGTGCAGGAGGCACAGCACAGAGCCTGTCGTTAAGCCTCCTCTGGACACTCCTTGAATCCTGTGTTCAGTTGTGGGCCCCTCAGCACAAGAAGGATGTTGAGGCTCTGGAGAGAGTCCAGTGAAGAGCAACAAAGCTGGGGAAGGGGCTGGAGAACAGGCTCTATGAGGAGTGGCTGAGAGAGCTGGGGGTGTTTATCCTGGAGAAGAGGAGGCTGAGAGGAGACCTCACTGCTCTCTCCAACTCCCTGAGAGGAGGTTGTGGAGAGGAGGGAGCTGGGCTCTTCTCCCAAGTGACAGGGGACAGGACAAGAGGGAAAGGCCTCAAGCTCCACCAGGGGAGATTTAGGTTGGAGATTAGGAGGAAGTTTTTCACACAGAGGGTGATTGGGCATTGGAATAGGCTGCCCAGGGAGGTGGTTGGTTCACCTTCCCTGGAGGGGTTTAAGGCACAGGTAGACGAGGTCCTGAGGGACATGGTTTAGTGTTTGATAGGAATGGTTGGACTCGATGATCCAATGGGTCTCTTCCAACCTGGTTGTTCTATGATTCTGTGATTCTGTGACACCCGTTAGTGATTGCTCTCGGTGGTGCAGCCGCCCTGGGATTGATCCTCAGCTTGTGCTTTGGGATCAGAGAATCACAGAATCACCAGGTTGGAAGAGACCCACCGGATCATCGAGTCCAAGCAGTCAGGGTGATGTTCGAGGGGATGGGTCCCTGCTTTGCCTCTGAACCTCAGGTTAAAGTGTGAGAGTTTTGGCATGGGGTGCGTGCCCCAGCAATGAGCTCAAGAAGCTGGCGCAGGGGTGGTTCAGGCTGTTATGTTTGTGGTACATATCAGTAACTGTAATACACTGGAGGCTTGATAGCTACACCAACACTTTCAAACAAAAAAGGTCTTTTTTTCCTATCCTTTAACGGAAATCCCCCAGAAACTGCAGAACAGCCTTCTATCTTTTTCACCCTCTTTGCACATTCCTGCAAAAAAAGTGGGATGAAACTCCCTCTGCTTGAGACAAAATATTTTGCAATTTTC
>JAUMJK010000761.1:0-105000 GCA_033558105.1 Coccyzus lansbergi | reverse complement strand
AATAGGCTGCCCAGGGAGGGGGTTGATTCCCCTTCCCTGGAAGTGTTTAAGGTGCAGGTGGACGAGCTGCTGAGGGATATGGTTTAATGTTTGATAGGAATGGTTGGACTCGATGATCCGATGTATCTCTTCCAACCTGGTTGTTCTACCTTCAGGTAGTTGTAGAGAGCAATGAGATCTCCCCTTAGCCTCCTCTTCTCCAGAAGCCAGAGAAATAGGGAAATAGAGCTTAAATTGCACATCAATTGATAATTCATCAACTTCCGCTGGCTGCTCCTTTTTCTCTCGCTCCCATATGCAAAGCATCCACACCTCCAGGAAGGATGCTCTGTGCTTGCGTGTGCAGAAGTTGTACGTTTGCATTTTGGTGCCTTTCATTTATTCCCGTATCAATTACAGTCGGGCGTGAACGTGTGTGAATAACCGCTCGGCAAGCAGGCACATGCTCAGTCCTCGTTACGTACAACCATGAGCTGCCTTAAAAGGAGACGCTTAGTTTTCTGCAAAGTCAAGTGCTTGGATGTTCAGCAATGTCACAGTTAACCTAGAGCTGACCCCCTGGCACATGTATTGTGTTATCTGTCTCTAGTGACAGCTCTCTAGGGTGTTTTATTCCTTCGCTTTAGCCATTTTCCTCTGAAGTTGCTTAACCATTTGGTTAGGGAAAAAAAAAATCACTCTGTAGCACGAAAGCTTCAGTGGAGGAGGCTAAAGCTTGGCAGAGTCACTGTAGAAAGGGTTTCTTTTTGGCAAACTTGATAAAAAGAAGGGTTGCAACCCCTGTGTGAGATAATAACTTGTATACAACTGTTCAGACCCAACTAAAAGCAAGGCCGAGACCACTATTTATTCAATAAACAGGATATATTTGATTAACTGGAGAAACGATTTGGCCGTCCCGTGATTTATGTAAAAAGTTATTGAAACACAACTACATTTAAATTAAAAAGAACACATCATCACCGGCTTTAATATTTTTCTGTAGCCTAGTTTTGAAAACCATTAGTAGTAATAAACTTTCCTCCCATAAAAGTTCTGCCATTTTAATTTCCAATTAGAAGTTGCCAAAGATATATACGTGGCAGTAAAAGTAAAGAAATTAAGTCTCAGGCCATGCTGCAGCCTGACACGATGATGCCCCAATGCTCGTAAATCAGATTCTGTTTGTTGTGAACCTCTTAAATCCACACTGGTAAGAGGTGTAGAGGTATTTGTCTCCCATGAAAACATTCTCCCACACCCTTTGTAATTAAAAGTAATCTTAAATTTCATCTAGTTCCATGAGAAAGAGCTTTCATACAGTAATTTGAGTTGGACTCCAGAAGGATGGAATGTGAGTTGAAAGCGTAATGAATTTACTCTATAAATCTTTTTCTCTGTTTTTCTTGTCAGTTATATCAGGGCATTACACATATTTTTCCCTACATTGCTAGCTGGGGAATTTTTTTAAGAGAACCTCAGTGCGTGTTTTTCTGTGGAACTGCAACTGCTGAAGTTCAGTTATTAATAGTGCAGCATGGTGGCTGCTTTTGGGGATCAGAGTTGAATGCCGTTCTTCTAATGAAACAAGGCTGGGAAAGCTCCTCTTGCTGAAGGGATTTCATGAGTGTTGGTTTAGTTTGTTGGCTCTGTTCTGTGATAGCACAACAGAAGACTGGTCATGCCTTCAGCGGTGTTATTTATGCAATGGGATTTACTGAACGTGGGTCTGGAGCGCTGCTCTTCCAGGAGACGCTGAAGAATGAAACCTGCTAAGAAGGAGTTGTCTATATATATATATATATGTATGTATGTGTGTATTTTGTATCTCTTACTTTTTGGAGTGCTCCTGGAACTCATGATTTGAACTCTGTTGCGCTGATCAGTAAGAAAAGATCTTCTGTTCAGGACAAAATCATAGAATCATAGAACTACCAGATTGGAAGACACCCACCGGATCATCGAGTCTAACCATTCCTATCAAACACTAAACCATGTCCCTCAGCACCTCGTCCACCCGTCCCTTAAACCCCTCCAGGCAAGGTGACTCAACCCCCTCCCTGGGCAGCCTCTGACACTGCCCAATCACCCTTTCCATGAAAAAGTTTTTCCTAATGTCCATCCTGACCCTCCCCTGGTGGAGCTTGAGGCCATTCCCTCTTGTCCTGTCACTTGGGGGAAGAGGCCACCTCCCTCCTCTCCACAACCTCCTCTCAGGGAGTTGGAGAGAGTAATGAGATCTCCCCTCAGCCTCCTCTTCTCCAGGATAAACCCCCCCAGCTCTCTCAGCCATTCCTCATAGGGCCTGTTCTCCAGCCCCTTCACCAGCTTCGTTGCTCTTCCCTGGACTCGCTCCAGAGCCTCAACATCCTTCTTGTGCTGAGGGGCCCAGAACTGGACATAGGATTCAAGGAGCAGCCTCCCCAGTGCTGAGTCCAGAGGGAGAAGAACCTCCCTGGCCCTGCTGGTCACACCATTTCTGATCCAAGCCAAGATGCCATTGGCCTTCCTGATCACCTGGGCACACGGTCTTTACATTCTCCATTATTGCTGTTTCACTTGCCCTGATGCATGTTTCCTTCCAGGTGCACTGAATTAGTATGAAAATGAATAAAGGCACAACAGGAATGATGACAGGACAGAGTGGAGAAGGGGAGCAGAGGAGTGAGGACAAGGAGAAGGTGGGAAGGATTGCCAAAGGGGTTTGGCAATGAGGACTTTAGAGTGACCTCACCGTTCTCCCACGCAGAACAATTTTCTGAAACTAGACAGATTTATAAGGATAGTGGGAAAGTTTATTTTGCGCTACCTACTTCATTTTGTTATATGTATGTATATAAACAGAACTGAGGTTTCCTTAAACATTTATACAGAAAGTAGTTTGGCTGCGTCCAGAGAGAGTAAAAAAATCACGAGGAAAGTAAAATGTTAAGAGAAAGGGAGATGGGCAGGGAAAGCAGAGGTGGTTACTGATCTGAAAGGGCAAGAAGGGAGCACTCTTCCCTGTTACCCCAGCAGTGTTATGGGAAACACAGCCAAGTTCCGATCCCCTCTGTGGGTGAAGGACAGAGCGGAGATTTTCCGTTACCAGAGCCTGTCTGGTAATATCTGCAGGCGTGTGAACTGAGGGTGAAAATCCACCGCTCTGATCTCGTACCAGGGAAGGTCCCTAAGGAGAGGAGCTGAGGTTGAGCTTTCCATAACCACAAATGCATCTTGGGATTTTTAGGGTCAAAAGATGAAACATTAACTAATAATATTCAGTTCCTACACACTGCTGGCTAAAGCAAATAGAAATGCTCCTTTCATATTGACAGTTCGTGGGACTGACTCCGAGCTTTGCATTTTTTAATATTAAAAGCTCATCGTAAGTGTTCAAAAAGAAACGTCAAAACAGACCATCATAAAGAGCAATTGTGTGTTTAAACAGAGAGGCTCCCTGTTTTGTGTTGGCCTTTTGTGCAGGCGCTCTCGCTCCTTTACCTCCGTTGCTCTGAAGGAGATACAGCGGGAGTTGGCATCAGTATTTCCTTCGTTCATCTTTCAGTGTGGAAGACTGTGGTCTGTCACCTGTCAGCGCTGCCTTTATTATTTTGGAGAAACCCAGGGGGAAAAAAAAAAAGTGCCTCGGGGTGTTTCCATCTCAGTGGATGTTGCAGTGTGGTCTCCGTAGCCAAAAAATGGTTGAAACAGCACAGGTTTTTCTTCCCGCTACTTTCCATATTTCACCTACAGCAACCTGTCTCTCGGATACTGTGCAATGAGACAGTGCCTCGTCTTCTTTCTCAGCAGGGACGAGCTGGAATGAGCCCCCTGGGCTGCAGATCCCAGCCATGCCGCTGCCTGACCTCACAGGCTCCATGTAGGACTTGTGGTCCTGAGCAGCTACAGACTGCTGCAGCAGCTACTGAACAGGCTGGACCCATGGGCAGAGTCCAATGGGATGAGGTTTAACAAGGCCAAATGCCATGTCCTGCACTTGGGGCACAGCAACCCTGAGCAGCTCCAGACTAGGAGAAGTCTGGCTGGAAAGTGCCTGGAGGAGAAAGACCTGGGGGTGTTGACTGACAGCGACTGACCATGAGCCAGCAGTGTGCCCAGGTGGCCAAGAAGGCCAATGGCATCTTGGCCTGTATCAGAAACAGTGTGACCAGCAGGGCCAGGGAGGTTCTTCTCCCTCTGGACTCAGCACTGGGGAGACTGCTCCTTGAATCCTGTGTTCACAGTCGTGGGCCCCTCAGCACAAGAAGGATGTTGAGGCTCTGGAGTGAGTCCAGAGAAGAGCCACAAAGCTGGGGAAGGGGCTGGAGAACAAGAAGAGCAGCTGAGAGAGCTGGGGGTGTTTATCCTGGAGAAGAGGAGGCTGAGGGGAGACCTCATCGCTCTCTCCAACTACCTGAAAGGTCTTTTCCAACCTGGTGATTCTAGGATTCTATATGGAATTGTGACAAAATGCAGCCTTTGAGATCAGCAGCCAGGAGAGCTGCTCCTCCTCCATGCATGAGTGTCTGCTACTAACACTCCACTGCTTTTCCCAGGTTTTTGCCCTCTCTAGCTAAATTCTCCTCTGTTTCAATCCAAAAGGGATGGCAAACTGCTTTAAGGTACTGGTGAGCCATTGCAGCCAAGCCCTGTCAGGCTGCCCACACATAACTTCAGCAGCTCTCAGTCCAAACCCAGTATTTAGGTTTCTTTGTGGAAAAAGGAAAAAAAAAAGAAAGGCAATATGTGATGATTAATGTAGACGTCACATGGAAAGCAAGGGGGATAAAAGCCTCTTCATTTTTGACAGGTGCATTGTGCATTCCGGGCTCCTGGCCAAGAGACATTGTCATCAGATGTTAATAAAATCTGCAAATAATATAGAAAATGTTAAATTGTGCTTATTCTCCGAGTAATTTGAGATGTAAATTTGTCAACCCGTGCTATACGTTAAGGTCCCTTAAAATGAAAAAAATCAGAAGTATGAGGCAGATAAAAAGACTGTGGCAGCAGAGAGCATTCATTGGGCCACGGCCCTGCTCTAGGAGAATTAAGCATTTTAAAACCTCTTAGTGTTTTTGTTCGAAAGTTGGTCTAATGTAAACATTTAGATCCAAAAGTAAAGGGAAGCAGGCTAGGGTGAGAACATAAGAAATTTCCCTACAGCTGCATTAAGAGTGATTTTTCAGTCTGGTGCACGTGGCTGTGCCCTCAGGCAGAAGGGCTACAGGGCCTTCTACCTGCCGTTTATATCTGTGCCCGAGAAAAACGCCTCTAACTCTAACACAAAACTTAATTTCCAGGCAGGAGGGCTCTTGGGGGTCATTTTTGTGCCTTTGGCTGCTCACCCTGCTTACTGACAGCATCCGTTCCAGCGGCTCTAGTGCAGCACTTCGCTGTCTTCCTGATGCTCCCGTTGGAAAATCAGATTCTCGGTGTCGCAGAATCACAGAATCATAGAATAACCAGGTTGGAAGAGACAATCATAGAACAGTCATAGAACAACCAGGTTGGAAGAGACCCATCAGATCATCGAGTCAAACCATTCCTATCAAACACTCACCCATGTCCCTCAGGACCTCATCCACCCATCCCTTAAACACCTCCAGGGAAGGGGAATCAACCATCTCCCTGGGCAACCTATTCCAGTGCCCAATGACCCTCTGTGTGAAAAACTTCCTCCTAATCTCTAGCCTAAATCCCCCCTGGTGGAGCTTGAGGCCATTCCCTCTTGTCCTGTCCCTTGGGAGAAGAACCCAGCTCCCTCCTCTCTACAACCTCCTTTTAGACCCATGGGATCACCGAGTTGTGCCTGAGCAAGGGTATTCAGAAGGCTCCTGAATCTCTCGGTGTTTGGTACACTTGATAACAGGTAATTTTAGTGCTATCAATAGTCTTTCAATTAAATGGCCTTTAAGGAGCGTTAAACGCCCTTCAGAAATATTAAAAATTAAGTATGGTGGAAGAATGAAATCCAGAGGGTAAAGGTGCCTCCTGTCACAGGAGGGCTTGGGGCCTGATTCTCATTAACAGCTACTGGGCTAGGAAAACATTCTGAGTCCTGAAAAGCAGTGTCAGCATCAAGAGAGGGCAAAAAGGGCAGGTTTTTTTCTGTGCTTCCAGCACTTGCTATGGCCTCGCGTGGGGCTGTGCCCCCAGGAACACCCCCACTTGCCAAGGTCTGCACTGCTCTTCCCAAGCCTCCCAGTTTAAGGATTTTCAAGTGTATTTTATTTCCGTGTTGGAGTCCTTCCCAGTTTGTTGTTCTGAGCCTACACGGATAGTTTTTTCCTTGAAATACCTTTGTGGAAGAAGCTTCTTCCCTGCTTGTGCTGGTGGGAGGGAGGGAGGGAGGGAGGGATGGATGGATGGATGGGTGGATGGATGGATGGATACTACAGAGGAGTGTAACCGTGTGTAAAAGCAGATGACACCCAAACTCTCTCACTGAAGCTCTGCCATGAGGCTAGCTGAGCTCTCTAATCAGTCATTCATTTTCTCTAGTGGGTTTTGGAGACTGGAGTTGTTGTCCTGTTCATATCAAGCAGGGGAATAGAGGGGGGATTGGAAAAGAGAAGAGCCTGGATCCCACCTCTGCTGAGCTGCAGCCGTTTTCCACCTTTCTGCTTTCCCTGCCCTGCGAGCATCTCCTGCCACTTTAAACACAGGGCAGCTCTCTCCCAGCCTGGTCTGTACTTCTCAAGAATGCGATTGCTTTTCTGTCTACCTCTTAGCGAAGCAGAAATATAGCAACCAAAACTCTTCCTCCTCAAGAATGTGCCTTGCTGATGGCCTTTGTCAGGGCCAGGTTGTTATCAGTATAATGCCTGGTGTTTACTTTTCAGTGCCAGTAAATAAATCTCAGTCCGGCTTGACCCTTCGCTCTCCAGCCTCCCCCAAGTTGAAAACAAAAATGCTGTTCTGGATACAATCAACCAGTTCGGTTCAAGTCCTGCTTTTCGGGATCTGAGCCTGAAACTGGTGGTCTCGGAGTCTCTTAATGCCATTAAAGCTCAGATTTCAAAGATGTGTGCCTTGAAGCTTTTGGGTTTGATTTAAAGATAAGCCACTCAAGCTATGTTGATCAAGGGAGTGTCTTTATGTGAATTTTCCTTTTCAAATAAATCCAGGCCAAGATTTATCGGATCCTTCTAATGGCATGTGTTACTGGAAGACATTCCTGTCTGCTTCCAGCTCTTCTTTTTAATTCCTTTAAGGAAGGATCCTGAGTAGGCCCTTTCTTTTCTCACAGTATCAGAAGCTCTAAACTCAACTGCAGGCAGTTCAGAAAATGATGATGTGCCCTCATATGCTGGGGGCTGGTTGTGATTTGTGGAGCCTCCGTGACCATTCCTCCCTTTCCGACTTCCTTTTCTCTTCATTAAAATTTAGGAGAGTCTTTCTACCTTTCTGCATCCAGCAAAGCAGAGAGAAGAGTGAGTACAAGGGGCTGCAGGTAAAGAAGTGCTGCAGGCTAGGAGAAATCTGGCTGGAGAGCTGCCTGGAGGAGAAGGAGCTGGGGGTGTTGCTGACAGCGACTGAGCACAAGCCAGCAGTGGCTCAGGTGGCCAAGAAGGCCAATGGCATCCTGGCTTGGGTCAGAAATGGTGTGACCAGCAGGGCCAGGGAGGTTCTTCTCCCTCTGTACTCGGCACTGGGGAGACTGCTCCTTGAATCCTGTGTTCAGTTGTGGGTCCCTCAGCACAAGAAGGATGTTGAGGCTCTGGAGAGAGTCCAGAGAAGAGCAATGAAGCTGGTGAAGGGGCTGGAGAAGAAGAGGAGCAGCTGAGAGAGCTGGGGGTGTTTATCCTGGAGAAGAGAAGGCTGAGAGGAGACCTCATTGCTCTCTGCAACTCCCTGAAAGGAGGTTGTGGAAAGGAGGGAGCTGGGCTCTTCTGCCAAGTGAGAGGACATGGGTTAGTGCTTGATGGGAATGGTTGGACTCGATGATCCGGTGGGTCTCTTCCCATTCTGTGATACTGTAAGAGCCAGGAGAGTGAGAAATGGTGCTAATTATGGGCTTCTCATCTCCCAGCATCAGGGGAGCCAGTGGAGCAGCAAAGTGCCACTAGCACTACTCCTCCTCCACCTGCAGGTACAGAGGTGTCGTCTTGTGGCACTTGGGGACGTGGTTGGGTCAGTGCAGTGGGTTTGGGCTGACGCTTGGACTGGGCGAGCTTGGAGGTCTTTTCCAACCTTAATGACATAGTGATCTCTGAGCATCTCCAAGCCTTCTCTAGCTGAACCAGCTTGAGCAGCACCAGCACTGAAAACTTTTGCAGGAATGATCTGATTGTGATAAACGTTTCAGACATTTATTTTCATTAATTTGTGACACGCACAGTCCCCGCTTACACGTTATATTGACTCTTCTCCGCACATTCCTGCAAAATCAAATTCAGCCCTTTCAGAATAGGAGCTGACTCGGTTATTTTGTTAGAAATAGTGCTTAAATGTAAATGTTTTGGCAGTTGTCCTCGTATTTGTTTGTAAAAGAAATCCCAGGAGCTCTGACGAACTGCTAGATCTGAAGGCAGAGATGTTGCTGCTGGGCTGTTGTTGTATGGAGAGGCCTGAATTAGTTTTCTTTTTTCATTCTTCACCCTAGATTTGTTTCTTCTTTTTTCCTTGGTTTTGGGCTCGGTTGGTTTTATTCTGCTGGTTTGCATTCTTTCAGCTTTAAAACACTTCATAAATCCACGTAAGGGTAATTTCCTTTGCAGAGAACTCCAAGTGTTTTATATATTTTGTATTTATTTAATAGTTACAAATTGGAAAAACAAAACAGCACCTTATGCTTTTCCCCTTCACTTTGCATATTGGCTGAAAGAACCGGCCCAGCCCTCAGTCACGGGCAGTTTGGGCTGAGCTGTGGGGATCGTTGAGCCAGCAACGAGCTGAGGAGGCCAACCCTGTCCTGGCTGCATCAAAAGCAGTGTGGCCAGCAGGGTGAGGGAGGGGATTCTGTCCCTCTGGTCCTCTCTTGTGAGACCTCATCTGGAGTATTGTGTCCAGTTCTGGAATCCTCAACATAAGAAGGATATGGAGCTGTTGGAACAGGTCCAGAGGAGGCTACAAAGATGGTCAGAGAGCTGGAGCAGCTCTGCTGTGAGGACAGGCTGAGAGAGTTGGGCTTGTTCAGCCTGGAGAAGAGAAGATTCCAAGGTGACATTATAGCAGATGCATTGCCGGAACAGCTAAAGGTTCTGCCTGTAGGAGTCTAATGAGGTTTTGGTGACCACCAAGCATTAAGGAGCACTCAGGTTAGACGTGCCCAGAGGACTCCCCTCTCCCTGAACCACCCATCAGAGGAAATGCTGCTTTCCATCTCTTACCAAAACCGTGGAAGCATGGGATGGGGTTGGAGCACTGAGAGCAACACGGGCAGTTGTCTTCTGGCTGGAGACATCACACAGGCTGCTGCCAAGGCCTCTGGGGTGACAGTGGATATACATCCAGCTCCCAAGGAGACCCTGCAAACTTATTTGAACTTATTATCTCTCTCTAGCTGGGTAAGGCTCTGAGGAAACACTTCTGGGGGGACCTTATTGTGGTCTTTCAGTACTTAAAAGGGGCTTAGAAGAAAGATGAGGACAGACTTCCTCATAAGGTCTGTTGCAATACGACAAGGGGTAATGGATTTAGACTAAAAGAAGATATATTCAGCTTAGATTGAAAGAAGAAATTTTTTATGACGAGGGTGGCGAAACACTGGAACAGGTTGCCCAGAACAGGTGGTAGGTGCCTCAACTTTGGAAATATTCAAGGTCAGGTTGAACAGGTGAATAACCTCATGTAGTTGAAGACATGCCGGCTTATTGCAGTGGGGGTTGACTAGATGACCTTTAAAGGTCCCTTCCAACCCAAGCTATTCTATGATTCTATGATTCTATGATTCTATGATTCTCCTTGGGGCAGGGAAGGACAGCGATACCTGGGGTGATATGGACTTGCCCAGTCCTAAACCCCAGATAAATAACCATCCTGGATGACCTCATTGCCTTTCCTTTCCATCTGCTTCCAGCCCCTAGACCTTCACACAGACCCAAATTAGGTCCTGTTTTCTAGAGCGATATCTGATTGCAGTGTAACATTTCTGAGCAATAGTGAGGCTGCTTTTCATGAGAAATCGTTCCAGTGTGTCATTACCCTCACAGCAAGATTACATCTTAATGTAAGGTCGAATATGTCTAGTTGCCAGTTCGAGCCATTAGATTTCATTAAGCAAGGTTGAAAAGTCCCCCATATCAGATCCCTTTTTGAAGTTCCTCTCTGTAGTAATAAAATTGTCTCTTAAGTTTCGGGAGACAATCTTTGGAGAGAGGCCTAAACGTAGCACTGAGCATAGTCAAAAGAAGTTTAAATTGGCAGAGAAACAAAAAAAAAAAAAAAAAACCCAACCCCAAAACACCAACCCCAAAGCCTATCCCTTCCCTTCCCTCCAAGAACTTTAAGGAACTGAATTCAAAATGAAAGGTGGGAAATTTCAGGTTTGTGGTTGCATCCGCCCACCTCAGCTTGTCTGTGCTGCAGCTGCGAGAGGTACAGAGAGGTCTCCCGAGAGGTGGGTTTTAAGTTTACCAAATAAAAGTGCTGCTTTCTTATCTTGCACGCAGCGTGCGCTGAGTTATGGTGGGGAGAGCTGCTCTGGAGCATTTCCTTGGGTTTGTGGCTTTAAGCTAGATCGCTGATGTTAATTTGAAATAGATCTTTGTGGTTTAATATTTCTCCATTTGCGGTGCGGTTATCTGAAAAGCACAGTTCTGTCTTTTCAGTAAGACAGAGAATGGGAAAACAAAGACCGTTCTGAAAGCGCTGTGCTGAAAGAGGTCATAGACTCATAGAGCGGTTTCAGTTGGAGAAGACCTCAAAGCCCATCCAGTGCCACCCCTGCCACGGGCAGGGACACCTCCCACTGGATCACGGGCTCAAGCCCCATCCAACCTGCCTTTGAACCCCTCCAGGGATGGGGCAGCCACCCCTGCTCTGGGCAGCCTGGGCCAGGGCCTCATCACCCTCAGCATGAAGAATTTCTTCCTAATGTCTAATCTAAATCTTCCCCCTTCTAATTTAAAACCATTCCCCCTCATCCTATCACCAATGCCCTTGTAAAGTGTTGCCTTCTCGGTTCCAGATCTGCTTCTCCATGGGTTTAACACTCCCGTGATCCTTCGCAGCCGGAGCAGGGGTTCTTTGCTCCAGTCCCTTGGTAGGATTCCAGCTCAGAGCTCAGATAATTACCCTCTGCCCACTTAAGTTTCTTCCTGCAGTTTCAACTGAATGTTATTTTTTTGCTTCCGCCTTTGAAAAGAAACCAATATTTAGCATAACTGGCGCAGAGGTGGCAGCTGTGGTGGAGAAAACAATCCCTGCATCTACTCGAAGGTATTATTTAATATAATTAACTGGAGCGTGGATTTGCTGCCTCCCTCTATGGATGCTGCTCCCAGCTCAGAGCCAGGCTCTGAGTGCTCCTCATTTTAAAGCTGGTTCTTCAGGTACTGTAGCAGTTTTCGAGTGTACAGGTCTGATCCTGTACTCTGCCAGGCAGCTCTCGGCTCCCAGAGATACTTCAGCATCTCCCAGGAGGAGGGATTTGAATGTGAAACGCGTCGAGGGACGGTTTTTGGATCAGCACTCGCTTCATGGCTCTGGGGTTAGCAGCTTACAGTGATTCTGCTAGGAACAGGCTTTAGACTTTAGCTACCTTAGAGCTAAATATCTAAAACCGTGCCTGACAGCAGGAATTAGAGGCTTCATCAAAATATCTGTGTGTCTCAGGGCTTGACCACGAGCGGAATGTGTCTGAAACGACCTCTCAGTGACATAGAATTCATTTGATAGAATCATAGAACAACCAGAGCGACAAGTCCTGCTAGTGTTTTAACAAATAATATGTTTTAACCAATAATGCTAAACCTCCAGAAAGGTGGTGAAACCACCTTTCTGGAGGTTTAGCATTATTGGTTAAAACTAAACACTTCCATCATTCCTCCTAATAACTTTGGTTGTCTGAATGAGTTAAAGCCCCGTGTATTGATTTATTTATCTAGAGAAAAAATCTTAACGTAACAAGATTGCTGAAGCGGTGGAATGTTCCCCCTGACGACCAGGCTGGTGTGAGAGTCAATGGGAGCGATAGGAACGGTCACGTTAATCTTCTGACTCCAACAACGAGCTAAAAATACACAGCCCGACATCGACAACGCAGCCGGAGATCGCGGAGAACGATCATCAAGAGATGCCACCCACAGATCTGCACGGGGCGAGCAAACCCCGGCGGGGGAGGAGGTTCTGTTTTGATATCCGTCCAAGAATTGCTCGAGAAAGGAGGCTAATAACAGTCGGCCGGGGACGGGCTTTTACTTGTGGTGTCTTTGGTTCTCCCTGGCGTTTCACGCAGAACGAGGAAACGGAGAAAGTTGCGCCGAACATCAAAAAGCTTTCGACGCGGCATTTTTACCCAATATCCTAAGGAAATGAGTCTCGTAGGATCACACTGCCTCTGGGAGTGTAGGTGTGTGTGTCTAATAGCTTTTGAATTCACTGGCCAATTCCAACCAGATTTATCAAAAAAGGGTGAAGAGCTCAAAGAGGGATTTGTTCCTGCAGGTCTGGGGCAAACGGGTGGCAGGGGAATGAATGGGAGAGCCCCTGTTAGGACCAAGCAGCTCGCCTTGTATTAAACATCAGAGATTCACACGGGGAAAGGGAGCTGGAGAAAGACTGGGAGCCAGACAAGTGGAAAAGGAGCCTTTGTTAGGTTTTGCTTATCATGGATGTGCTTGCTGAAATCCCAGAATTGATGAGTTTCTTATATTTGCTGCACTGTTCCCTTTCCAGACAACAGGAGCTCTGTGGAGTTGGGCCATCAGACTTCTCTTTTGGTCAGTACCTCTTATGGGAAGAGATTAGCTGCTTTCGGGGGGCTGGCTTGGAGGGTAGATTTGAAATGAGGAGGAACGGGTAGGAAATCCCACTCTTGGCCAAGAAGGCCAATGGCATCTTGGCTTGGATCAGAAACGGCGTGACCAGCAGGGCCAGGGAGGTTATTCTCCCTCTGGACTCGGCAGTGGTGAGACTGCTCCTCGAATCCTGTGTTGAGTTGTGGGCCCCTCAGCACAAGAAGGATGTTGAGGCTCTGGAGTGAGTCCAGAGAAGAGCAATGAAGCTGGTGAAGGGGCTTAGAGAACAGGCCTGATGAGGAAGGGCTGAGAGAGCTGGGGTTGTTTATCCTGGAGAAGAGAAGGCTAAGAGGAGGCCTCATTGCTCTTTGCAACTCCCTGAGAGGAGGTTGTGGAGAGGAGGGAGCTGGGCTCTTCTCCCAAGGGACAGGGGACAGGACAAGAGGGAATGGCCTCAAGCTGCACCAGGGGAGATTCAGGTTAGACATAAGGAAAAACTTTTCCAGGGAAAGGGTGACTGAGCAGTGGCAGAGGCTGCCCAGGGAGGGGGTCGAGTCACCTACCCTGGAGGGTTTAAGGGACAGGTGGACGAGGTGCTGAGGGACATGGGTTAGTGTTTGATAGGAATGATTGTACTCAATGATGTGGTGGGTCTCTTCCAACCTGGTTGTTCTATGATTCTTAGCTGTACTTGCTCTTGGAAGTACTCAGATATTTCCTACTGGCTCTGCATCCTCCTAGAGCAGAGATCTGTCCCAGAGGCTCAGCCTAAAGTAAAATCATGCAATGATAACATACACCTTTTCCCAGTCTGCTTGCTCATGTTGGGAAGAGCAGTTCCAGTCGATAGTGCTTTGGCTAAAGGGCTTTGGGCTACGAAGTGTAAAGCCCGAGGTTAAATTATAATAGTGTTGGCAAAGTGACCGGTAAATGTAGTTTGCCTTTTACTGTCTTTACTACTCTGGCCACTTTCTCTCTCACTGCTTTAGGGAGCTGCCCCAGCTCACTGCGCTACAAGGGGCTGAATCCTGAACCTGCCATTTCTTAGAGGGAAAGCAGTTGTCGTGGAATATTAGATCAACCCATTTTGATTCAGCTGTCGCTAAGTGCTGTGCTGCAATCCTAGACGTGTTTCAGCTGCAGAGCTCGCTGCCCCGTGGTGCTGGGGATACGCACCGGGACACATTGGGCTCCATTCATTTCTGTGGCAGCCACTTTTTTTTTTTTTTCTCCCCAAATGAAAAGTTAAATGCTGAAAATGATGGTTGTGACATAGTGGGCGGGATCCCCTCGGGGAAAATGCAGTAGGCAGGTTGGATTTCTTCTCCGAGTCCTAACAGATATGGCATTCACGCTTGTTAGTGTTTGAAAATTAGTAATGAATAATGTTAATGTGGCTGAACAATCCCCTGTCAGTGGTGTTGGCCACATGCAAGGAAGGAGTTTTGAAAAGCATGGGTGGCTCAGAACCTGCGGTCTCAAGCCTCCAAGCTGCAGAACGGTTTGGCCTTGATATGCAAAGCACTTAGGTGCGGAATTAATGCTAATTATCTCGTAGAGTCGCATTTCTATCAATGAAACTACTCGCTAGCTTGAAGTTAAGAGTATACTTAAATTCTTCCCTGGATTAAGGAGTGCTGCGCGAGACTAACTCCGACGCCTTGTTGTCATCTGTAGCTTGTGCCGTCAGGCTCATCACATTTGATAATTACTGAGTGTAAGCAGTGTTAATTCACACTGATAAGGTGAAGTTCTTGTTCAGTGCAAACCCAAAGAGAACCGGAGAAGTAGTAGCTAACTGGATGTGCTTTTCCTTTTTCTGGTTTTGGTGATCAAATCATTCTAATAACGTAGACAACTACAAAAAGAGAGAGTTAGAAAAGAGGAATAGTCACAGGAAGTGATGAAAATGGCAGCTAAATGTAATAGAAATCACATAACTTATTTTTCTTAAGTGCCTTTTCAATAAGAAAACTTTTTTTTAGGGCGTTTGGGCTGTCTGTGATAGGCCAGAGAAATCCCTCTCCATCCAGACTCATGTGAAAAAAATGTGTACCTCTGTGTAGAATTGTTTATTCCCCCTCATCCAAGAAACAAGGGTGGAGCATAGAGAAAAAGCACATCTATAAATCACCTCTCTGATGACAGATTAATGAGATGTAAGCAATGAATGACGTGTTCGGATGAGAAGGCCGCGACTTCCATTATCACAACTGACCCATAGCTTTGTTTGCATTAACCACTCTCATTCCATTAGCACAGTTGGAGTTAAAAAGGTGTCCGTCTGAAAATATCCCGCTCCGAGGGCTCCTGGAAATACCTGCTATTAGAGGCGTTTGAGGAACTGCAAGGTTTAGAAGGCCGAGCACGCGATCAGGGGTCACTGTGAGCAGATTTAGTCCGTTGGGGTCTCAAGTATTTCTTGGTTGAGGGAAGAGTGAAGTAAGTAAATATTTCATCTCTTTCATTTTTCATCCAGGCACGCTTGGAATCCTCCCTCGTCGGTAGAGGTTTTGCTGGATGCTGGCAGTGGCCCTCGGGCAACGCGCAAGATTAATACTACTCCCCATCTAATTACAGGTTCACTGACGGATATTACTAAGGCCCCAGCAATGCGAGTTCCTTACGTTGCACTTTTCCCCCTCTGCAGAGCTTAGAGAAAGAAAAGAGGAAAGAAATGTAAGCTTAGTAAGGTAGAAAGGCGTGACTCCCATTCTACTGCTGCACTAACGCAGCCCAGTGAATATTTTGCTCCTAAAGCAGGGCGAGTTTAGAGGGAACTTGTTTTTAAACAAAGCTGTCTAGCTCTATGTGAGAACGAGATGGCTTGTAGCCTGGAGACAATATTAGTGAGTAATAAAAGGAGTTTTCTTTGGCAGTTTGTGCTCTGTGGCAAACAGCTTTGATCAGATAATGTCTAGTCAGGAATGTGTATAGGCAGGATCGTACCCCTTGCTCTAGCTGGAGCTTTTCTAATTTCACTTAAGAGCCAGGTAAAGAATTCAGGCATTAAACTTATCCATAAACAAACCCAAACATCCCATTTCCCCATTTAGCTGTCAAAAGTAGGGGTAGGAACATACCATCTCTGCTCAGCATTGTAGCACAAGCTTTAATCTGATTTTGAGCCATGGGACTCCCTGAATCCAAAGGGCGTCAGAACACAGCAAATAACCAAGCGATACAAAGGCTGATTTTATTTTGACTTTTCCATCCTTAACTGCTGCGATCACGCTTTCTCATCCATTATCTTCTTTATTTCAAAGAGCATCTACAGGCAGTTCTAACACAGTTGTTGTTGCGGTGCCTTGTGAGTATTTCCCTTCTCGGTGCACACTGCTTGGAAATGTAAATACTTTCATTCAACTCTCAAGTCTCTGTAGGTGGTTTTCTTTCTAGGAAACAGCTTTTTTTTTCTGACAATGTGACATGAAACAGTGACTCAAAAATCCTTCCCACATTAAAAGGGTCCGCAAGGAACTTCTAATTGTTGCGGAAACGGTGATTTACGGTTCCAGGATCATTTCCACGGACTGGTTTGATGGAATTACTTTTCATTTTGCATACTTTCTTGCATAATTAATTGAGTCGATGCAATTAGTGGAATATACTGCTGTCTTTTATGAATAGCAGAACGATAACAGAAATTTGAGCTTAGGACAGTGTTTTATGGGACAAGGTTTAGTGTTTGATAGGAATGGTTGGACTCGATGATCCGATGGGTTCCTTCCAGCCTGGTTGTTCTATGATTCTATGATTCTAAGGTTGTGTGTCAGGCAGGGCTGCACAAAGAAATGGTGTTTATGTGTTCGGGATGGCTGTGCCAGGGTGTTCTGTTTGAGGGAATCCCTGTCCTCAGGAGATGTCACAGCAAACAAGCCCAACAGTGTTTGATAGGAATGGTTGGACTCGATGATCCGATGGGTCTCTTCCAACCTGGTTGTTCTAGGATTCTATGATTCTAACAGAAGGTGAAAAACGTGTGTTTGTGTGCTCTTCCATCTCTGCTGCTTCCAAGGAGAGCTGGAAGCGCAGCGAAGCCTTGTTCCACTGGACTTCTCGCTTACTTTTATCCTCCCCTTTATACGTGTTGTCTTCTAATAATACCTTCTCTATGAATTCATCGCCTACAGCACAGACAGTAGATAAATAAAGCTGGAGTGGGCCCCGAGCCAGGCTGGATTGCATAAATATACTGAAACCTTGAGTAGTTGGGCTTTACTTGCTGAGATAGTCGAAGTGCCGCTGGTTACTGGTGCGAGGTTTCCTGACAACTGGAGGAGACTGAAACGGGAGGGCGAGAGGAGGGAGGGGTGTGATGGATGGATGTTGCGGTGCCACTCAGGGTGTTCCTGTTTGACTCTCTGTCAGTCTTTTCAGCAGCCCAGCAGTGCGGTTTTTTCTTTCTCCCTGGTTACATCTGCGCTTCGCTGAGATGGATGCAGTGACCCTGAATTTTCAGTCTCTAAACAAAGGTGGAAGGTAACAGGAGACAATCCACAGCTAGAAAGCTGGACCCTCTCCTTTCTCTGAGCAGTCCTGTCAGTTCTTTGAGAGGCACATCAGATCAGCAGCTTTCGGATTTAAACAGGGGACAGGGATGAAAGAGTGTGAAGGAAAGAATTAAACTGCCCGACACCACAGCCTGTAGCTGTCTGGGCCGACGATGGGGAAACCAGTTTGTCTGGCTTTGGCTGCTTGAGGAGGAGGGCAGGGAAGTTTAGAGAAGCCTCTTCTTTTAGTAAAACCTGCACACATCGCCAGTCCCCAGGGCACGACCTGGAGGGGAGAGAGCTGCTTGCTGCAAAGTGCTCTGCTGCCTTCTTCTTCCCCTTCCACCAAGGGCTGCTGGTGAATTCTCTTCCCATTTTTCTCCTAGTCACTTCACCAGTGACTGGAAAACACAAAATGGCTGCAGATTTTCCTGGGCTTTCCCTGAGTTAGCACCATGAGTATTTTTTCGTTTCAGATGTCTGCCATCATTAAAGCTTAGTGTGTTCTCAGGTGTTATTATGTTAATACATCATCTACGCTCCAAGCCTTTTGATGATATATGTGGTACACCCGTGTCTGACTCCAGAAACTCTGCTGCTCCAGCGACACATCAGTCAGCAACATGCCACCAGTTCAGAGCAGATACTGGGAGGCTCAGTTGCTGTGGGCCAGCCCTGCTGGCGGTGTAAGCTGGCACTGTAACTGCTTTGGCCAAGGTCAGAATCCTTAGAGGCATAAAATGGAGCAGGACTGTCTCTGCCACTGCTGCTCAGCTGCTGCATTTGAGTCTGTGAGCTTCAGGACGCAGCAATCATAGAATCATAGAACAACCAGGTTGGAAGAGACCCACCGGATCATCGAGTCCAACCATTCCCATCAATCACTAACCCATATCCCTCAGCGCCTTGTCCACCTGCACCTTAAACCCCTCCAGGGAAGGGGACTCAAATCCCTCCCTGGGCAGCCTCTGCCACTGCCCAATCACCTTCAGTAAAGCACAAAGCACATAGTGGGAGAAGAAATGTAGAAAACCAGACCTCGATGAAGTGTCTCATTAACTAAAAAGGCAGCAGTTTCAGGCATTAGCCCACTTCCCCCTGTACATGCGTCTGGTTACGTTGTCTTGACAAATAAGCAATAAACAAATGGTCAGAGCACACACACCGTGGAGCTGTTTTGGGTTTGTGCTTTTTAGGTGCTTTTTAGGGGCGTGATTCCACTAACACCAAGCAGGGACAGTGCAGCAGGAGATCAGGGCTCTGCCTCTTCTCTGAACGTTGTTGCCTTTTTCTTCCCATGCCCTGAGCTTTCAGTGACAGAAATAGAAATAGGGTCAACTTGAACCAGTGCAAAAAATGGGCCTTTTCCAAGATGAGCAGAGCTGAGGGCGGGAGCGCCAATCGTCACGCAGGCAGTGAGCGTTGCCAGCCTCACTTCAGACATTTGGTACAACAAATTCAACCTGATCAAAACCAACCTGTTGGAGTTACACGGTGGCTGAAGCTGACACCTCATGAAAGACACTGGGGTTGTCTTTGTTTTCGCCAGCAGAAAGGAAAACAGAACAGCCACACATCATCCATCTGAAAAAAGACTGTAATTACCACTCCCAGAAATTATTTCTTATTTAATGAAACGTCTCTTTAGGCCGAACAAAGGAATTTTCAGAGAGGGGAGCGCTGAAGGGCGGGACGGAGAACACAGGCAAGAACACAGTGCAATTACAGGGAATAAAATCCTCTTGACATTATGACGCAGTTTGTGGGAGATCTTATTAGAAACCTTGCCAGGCCAGAGCAATGTGTGCTTTTCTGTACAGATATGCTGTATCTATTTATACTGACCCGACCTGCTGCGAACCACTGTCTTCAACTCGCCAAGAGGCACGAGGAACACGCAGCTCATTCCTGCCTGCGAGTTCCGAAAGAGATCTGCTTTCCTTTCTACCAGCGAACTGCTGGCTACGTTCATGAAGCTGGGTCGCTGCCAAGTCTGGGAACACCCTCTCCCTCACTGGGAGGCAAAATTGTCTGTGGATGAGTCGCTCTGGCAGTGGGGAGGAGGGTGCAGGTAGCGAGCAGCCCTTTGGAGGTGTCCTCCTCCTCCTTGACCACAGGGATGGGGCTGTTAGTCCGAAACGAGACACCCCAGGGCTCAGCCGGAGGGGAGGAAGATGTGCGAAGGTGAAAGTCTGGAAAGTCTGCGACCCATTTGGCACCGGGAGAGCCATGAGCACCACACAGCCCAGACATTTAATGGTTTCATCTCCTGTAGCATGACCTGGCCGTGCAGACACAGACTGGCTGGGCTCTGCAGCTGGTGCCCAGGGGAGCCGCACCAACAGCTTTGGCACAGTCCTTAAGGGCACAGCTCTAGGGGTAAAGGGCCACTCAGCTAGGCTTTTCTCTTTAAACGCTTGGTAAGAGGTCGTCTCAGTTGCACAGGATGGTTATTCATTCTAGAGCAATACCACAAATAAGGAAGACAGTATTTCTATGGTTTAGTGTTTGATAGGAATGGTTGGACTCAATGGTTCGATGGGTCTCTTCCAACCTGGTTATTCTATGATTCTGTGATTCTAGCAGTTTACGTAACATTTTTCTACTGATTACCTTTTGCAAAACAAGGCAAATGGGATTGTCCTTCCAGGGACAGACTTACTGGATTGAAAACTTTCTAATTACCTTTTTTCCCCTTTTTCGTTTTCTTTCTTTTCTTAGGTTTTTTTATTATTATTATTATTAATATTATTGTTTTTGTTGAAGTTCCTCTATTAAGAAACCGTGCAGCTGGTTTATCTGTCTGTTGCTTGGATTGAATGACTACTGTGCACTGTAACGTTAAGTAAAGTCCTGCCATGTAGGAAATAACAAGGGATTTAACCTCTAGCGCTGGTATAAAAGCAGCCTTAGTAAAATGGGAGGTAAATAGTGCAGTAGTGAAATTACCTTTCTCCAGTTTATGCTGCTGGGAACTAAACCTCTGCTGTAATTAAGTAAGACCCTTGGTGTTTGGTGTTAAGTTACGAGGGCTTCACTGCTATGTCAGAGGAGGATTGTTCAGAATGTATTTGATAGGAATGGTTGGATTTGATAGGAATGGTTGGACTCAGTGATCCGGTGGGTCTCTTCCAACCTGGTGATTCTATGATTCTATGATTCTAAGTTTCACGAGCAGGTCCAGGAACCCGATTACAACTCATAGTAAGACAGCAGAGACCAAGCCCTGGTGACCTACCATTCCATATTATTTTGGGATTGTTGCTAATCCCAAAAGGCAAGTTGGGAGGATAGAGAGACACGGTGCTCCTCTCTGAGGCAAGAGCCCTTCAGAGCTATCGCAGCAGACGTGGCAGCTCTGGGGCTGTTCCATCGAAGCTCGTCAGTGCCAGCAGAACACAATCAACCCCTTGGAACACCAGATACTTAATGAGGTTCAGGAGCCTCCTGAAACGTATGGTTAAAACTGCAAATGCTAAACAGCCACTACCCTCAGGCCAGTGTGAGAAGCTTTTTGCTTTTAGGATTGTTGCATGCTGGCAATCACCCTAACATAATTAGGTAGTTTATTCTATCGTGTTTTGATAAATTCCAACCTCACCCACTGGCTTACCCTGAGAAGACTTGGTCCATATGCTGTCTGATGTTTGTGGTATACAGGGATTTGTTTCTGCTGTTCATTAATTCCTTCAAATTAAATGTACTTGGGAAGGAAAAATATTGATGGAAAAACAAATAGTAACTTTCTGACAGAAGGGCTGCAGCGTGTTCTGCCTTAAATCCCGATTCACGCTAAGCCAAGTTTCTCTACTCCTGTGAAATCATAGGTTTTCCAGCTGCGAATTGATAAAACCTACCTGTTTGCATTTTAAAACTGATATCCAGGTGCAGCACATTGTGAAAAAAAGCATAACATGACCTCAGCAGGATTTGGGTTTGGGTTTGGTAACGTCCCTCTGGCCTTTGTTAGCCAAAGCAAATGCAAATGACATGCGGGAATGATCAAAGTGTTTGGTCTTTGCCTTAGCTAATGTTTTGACTTTGCAAAGTAGGTATAACTTGCGCTGGATTCTCAATCCAAAACGGTTTCTAGCAGCAATTCTGGGCAGGAGAGAGCCAGGAATGAGTGGGAACTGAATATCCTGTTGCTTCCAGGCTGCCCTTAGTGGGAGCCAGGCCTTGGGGTACAGCCCTGGAGATGACCAAGGGGGGATTTACTCAACTGTAATTAACTTCATCAGCCACTGGGTATCACTATTGTCTCACATCAATATATCAAAAAGGATATTTTTATGGAGTTCAACTGTTAAAGAGGTGTTGCTGAGGCATAAGGCCTGCCCCACAGGTGCAGGAAAGTGATGGTCAGAGGGTAAATCCCCTTCAGTTCTTAGATACCTCTGAACTAACCCTGTCTCCCCTCACATGCTCCACAGAGCCTTGTGTCCCTGCAGCTGCAGGACTTATGGGAAGAGATTAGCTGCTTTCGGGGAGCTGGCTTGGAGGGTAGATTTGAAATGAGGAGGAATGGGTAGGAAATCCCACTCTTGGCTAAGAAGGCCAATGGCATCTTGGCCTGTATCAGAAATGGTGTGACCAGCACATCCAGGGAGGTTCTTCTCCCTCTGGACTCGGCACTGGTGAGACTGCTCCTCGAATCCTGGGGTCAGTTGTGGGCCCTTCAACACAAGAAGGATGTTGAGGCTCTGGAGCGAGTCCAGAGAAGAGCAACGAAGCTGGGGAAGGGGCTGGAGAAGAAGAGGAGCGGCTGAGAGAGCTGGGGGTGTTTATCCTGGAGAAGAGGAGGCTGAGGGGAGACCTCATTGCTCTCTGCAACTCCCTGAGAGGAGGTTGTGGAGAGGAGGGAGCTGGGCTCTTCTCCCAAGGGACAGGACGAGAGGGAATGGCCTCAAGCTCCACCGGGGGAGATTTAGGCTGGACATTAGGAAAAAATATTCCACGGAAAGGATGATTGGGCAGTGTGAGAGGCTGCCCAGGGAGGTGGTTGAGTCACCTTCCCTGGAGGTGTTTAAAGGACAGGTAGACAAGGTGCTGAGGGACTTGGTTTAGTGTTTGCTAGGAATGGTTGGACTCGATGATCCATTGATTCTCTTCCAACCTGGTTATTCTATGATTTTATAAACTCTGTAATCGGTGTCCAATGTGATTTGGAGATGCTCAGCCAAGGCCTGACCTGTGCCAGGGGTGCGAGGGAGCACAGCTCTTTACATCGGTGCCGTATGAAGTTGCAGTGACCTTAATGCCGCCTCCTGACATGAGCAGATGGAGGAGGAGAGAGATGCAACCATTGTCTCAGCTGAATTTTTGTTGTGTGGTGCCACTCTCCTTGCCTGCCGGCCCAGACAGGCATTTGGGTTTGTGTTTAATGGGGTTGCTCCAACCAGGAGGCACAAAAGCTGCTGCTCAGCTGCTCTGTGAAGATACCAAGGACTGTGCTGTTTGTAGGTTTAGCCCTCGGCCTGCGATGAGGTGGGCTTGGAGGCCACTCGCTTGCTGTCAGATGGACACATGAGATGAGAGTTGGTGCCCTGTGCAGAAGCCCAGCAAGTGAGGGGTGTTGGGAGAGCACTGTGCACGAGGACAGTCCCACTATGTGTGCTTCAGCAGCAGAGGACAGTGGCAAAGGGTTGTTCAGGCTTTTCTTCCTCACTAGGGGTGGAACACCTGCTCTGGGTGGGATTTCTTGCCTGTTTCCATCCAGTTTTGGCTGCAGGTAACGGTTGCTTCCCTTCCTGCTGCCTTACAGCCTTGCTTCCCTCGCCAAAATGCTAATTTAGCCCTTCAGCTATGTTTAAAAATAAAAAAAAAAAAAAAAAAAATCCTTCGCTTCTCAGGGCAATAAAAGGCCAAAAGGAATATAAAAAGTTCACCAGACTGGTCAGTTCACTCCCCGCTGTGTCTTCCCGGGGCGTTGCAGCAAAAACAGGCACAAAATCCAAAGCAAACAGCTTCCTCCTGGCTTTCCCCTGGAGCCGCTGGCTCCCAGCAGCTGCCCGCACCGAGGTGCCCAGCTCTCTCCTCCACCCCTGCTTCTCCTCTCTGCTCTCCCCAGCAGCTTTCCAGGCTCTCGTGGCCTCTCATGATGGGGCTGCTTTCCCACACCCAAATCATTCCTGCTCCTGATTTCTCCTGTCCTGAAATTTCCTCAGCCAAGAGCTCCAGCAACAAGGATTTTTCCTCTCTAGTCTCCTCTGGAGCGAGATGATATATCCACATCTTCCCTGCTGTTCCTGCCTTTCCCTGGCTACCCCACAAAACGACCCCTGCTAAGCAAGCAGTAAGACCAGAGTCTTACTTGAGACTTCTTGACTTGGGTTGACTTGACTTCTTTTCTGGGTTAGCACTGGATGTGGCATCACTGGAAGCTGTAGCAGGATTTATTTAAAAGTACAAACAGGATTATGGCAATTCAGTGGATTTCATAGATCTGTGAGGTTGGTAAAAGCTGTAGGACCACAAAATTTGTATTTATTCCTACTTAATTCAAGACTTACGTCATAATACAGGGAACTCGGATAACTAGAAGAGAAAAGAGATTATATGAATGTTTGGAAGTGTCAGTGTTTGTCAATTTGGAGTAAGGTTAAGGTCTCATTTCAAGCCCATGTAATTAAAAATAAGATGTGCTCACCACACAGCTTCCCCCTTCTGATTCGTTTCAATCCATGTTGATCACGGCTGGCGAGGGGTACAGGTCTCCCCTCCACGTTGCTCTCTTTTTCGTTGTGCCTTATGACAACAGAGAAAAATGCCTTCTAACTTATTATTAATAGGAATGGAAGAACATCCAGAGTGATTATCCTGTAGCCTGAGAAGCCTCCTGGGAACATATCGTTTAAGGGCTTCTGAAACGTTAACCAAGAGCAGGTGAACTGTAGCCGCAGCTCTCTCTGCAGCCCTTGAGCTTTGAAAGGCGCAAGCATGAGTATCGACAACGGCACAGCTCTGCTCGTGGTTTCCCAGCCCTGCATGCCGGGTCCGGGAATGACTCTGGATCGGCAGGACTTGGCAGTGTGGTGGCCAATGGGAATGTGCTGTTGGATGGTTGGTTTGGAGCGTTTGAAATGTACAGGACACTTTGGAGAGGGAAACTGCAGAGAGCTCTTATTGCAGTAATGTCTATGGGCTTGTTTCCTGCCTTCAGTACTGGTCGTGACCTTGAGTAAGGGAGATGCTATGGGTGGGGATTGGAGCTCCTGAATGAGATCCTTCTTCATTTTTTCACTAAGTGCAGCTCTGTCTTTCCTTAAGAGGTGAAGAGGTTCCACTTTGAAGCAGCCATGGAGAAAGGGAGGTCTAGTTTGGATCCTTTCTGTGTTTGGAGCAGTGCCTGTTTAATTCTAGAGCTACTCACTCTATCATAGAATCATAGAATCATAGAATCACCAGGTTGGAAGAGACCCGTTGGATCATCGAGTCCAACCTTTCCCATCAAACACTAAACCAAGTCCCTCAGGACCTCGTCTACCCTTCCCTTAAACACCTCCAGGGAAGGGGAATCAACCACCTCCCTGGGCAGCCTATTCCAATGCCCAATGACCCTCTGTGTGAAAAACTTCCTCCTAATCTCCAGCCTAAATCTCCCCTGGTGGAGCTTGAGGCCATTCCCTCTTGTCCTGTCCCCTGTCCCTTGGGAGAAGAGCCCAGTTCCCTCCTCTCCACAACCTCCTTTCAGGGAGTTGGATCGAGCAATGAGGTCTCCCCTCAGCCTCCTCTTCTCTAGGCTAAACACCCCCAGCTCTCTCAGCCATTCCTCATCAGACCTGTTCTCCAGCCCCTTCCCCAGCATCATTGCTCTTCTCTGGACTATGGAGAGAGTAATAATTTGGTGTCTAGAAAATGTCATTTCATGAAACTGATGAATTGCTAGGAGACACAAACTGTGCCTTGCGTTTAACAATGAGTAGCTGCAAAAAGCTGAGACAGCAAGACACGGGGACAGTCCCCATCCCAGCCTCAGGGTTCACCTGTGCCTCGGTTTGAAGCAAACGCTGCAGTTCCTTGCTGTAGTCTGTAGGAATTTAGCAGCAGCCGTTTTCTTGAGCCAGGAGCAGGGAGGATGAGGAGCAGACCACCACTCGGATGTCAAGGTGTGTGCCGGCTGATGCTCAGTGTTTCAGCAGAGTGAGCCTAACAGCATAATAAGAAGCAAGACAGAACAGGATAAAATGCAGTGGGGACATGGAAACCAGAGAAGGGGAAGCTGGACTCCAGCATTTGAGCGAAAAGCGTGAACCTAAATGAAGTAAACTCCCGACATAACATGCCCAGTGACCATTAGACTGCAAAGACCTATTTTTAAATGTAACTAATGTTGAGGCATGGAGTTCAACCATTTTTTTCTGTGTCACATATGCCCTTTCCCCGTAAATGCTTATCCTGTTTGCATCAGGTTTGCTTTTTTTTCCATCAAATATCTTTCTTTCCTGAACAAGAAAAACCCTAATCAGTTCAGGGTGCTTGCCACCTACTATCAGTGCTTATTTTGGGGATAGCTCAGCAAAGCTCTAAATTGTCTGAACTGCATTAAAATGAATTGTTGGCATTCCAGCCCAAACCCCAGGAGGCAGGAATCTGCCCTGAGAACGTGGAGGGAAGCGCTGTTACAATAAAGTGTACGTGTAATGAGGTTTGATGGGCTTGAAACTCAAAGTCTGGTCCACATTACAAAACATCCAGTGGTTTAAATGAATAAGTTTCAAATTGATGTCATTAAACTCCTAGACAGCCTCAGTGCAGACATCTTCATAGAATCACAGAACAAGCAGGTTGGAAGAGACCCATCGGATCATCGAGTCCAACCATTCCTATCAAACACTAAACCAAGTCCCTCAGGACCTCATCCACCCATCCCTTAAACACCTTCAGGGAAGGGGAATCAACCCCCTCCCTGGGCAGCCTCTGACACTGCCCAGTGACCCTTTCTGTGAAATTTTTTTCCTAATGTTTTATCCATTCTTCAATAAGTTTAGCTCAAGTGTTAGGAAAGAAAGGTCTGGTAAACTCTCGGAGCGGTTGCCTTTGCAGACCTGAGCTGGGCTGCCATTAAGATTTGTTCTCACATATATTGCTTCTTCAGCTTGTTCTCCTCTGACTCTGACCTCTTGTTGACTTTGGATGCCGTTAGCTGGCCCTGAATCAGAACACCCTGCTCTCTGGAGGAAGAGTGTGGCCATCTATTAATGTAACGTACAATACCCCATCTCCCTCATCACCCCATCTCCCCCATCTCCCCCCATCTCCCCATGGATTGGACTCCGTGGTCTGGTGGGTCTCTTCCAGCCTGGTGATTCTGTGGTTCTCTGATTCTAAGCTGCAGGGCACCTGGCCTGGTGATTCTGTGGTTCTCTGATTCTAAATGCAGGGCACCTGGGCTCTCTTGGAGACTCCTCCCTCCCCAGGTGTTGCTGCTTTGCCCTCTCCAAGGGATCCCTTTATCTTCCCGGCAAAGACCAACAGCCTCTAGCTGTGCCCGGCCGGGCTATGGGCAAGGGAGGCATCTCCTGGCATCGCTGCTGCCCTGGCATCACCGGTGAGTCCCCATGGCACACCCTGCATCCCACGGGAGCGCGGGGGGGGAAGAAAGGCTGGGGGGCCTGCTGGCCCCCCAGCCAGGTAGGCAGGTAGGAATGATTGGGAGGGTTGGTGACTGCTCCAATCTCACCTCTCAGCAGGGCTGACCCCTCTGTGTGCCCTCGGGCTGGGAGGAGTTATTCTGAGGTAGGTGATGGGTCAGTGGTGGGACAGAAGCCCTTTGGCTTGGGGCTCCTTGCTTGGTGAACTGGGGGTCCCTGTTGTGTGCCTGCTGAGGGACATGGCTTAGTGATTGACAGGGATGGTTGGACTTGATGGTCTAGTGGGTCTCTTCCAACCTGGTGATTCTATGAAACCAGGAGTGCAGGTGATGTGCTGTGAAACCCTGATGGATTTTGATCTCCTTTTATAAACATGGGACTTGAGATTGCCCTTGAGAGTGGACGTTCACTGTTCTGAGATCCTGGATGAGGTTTTGGTGGGGTTTCCAGGCTGGGATTCATGACACAGTTGGATCCATGAGAGATTTGACTCACCTTCCCTGGAGGTGTTTAAGGTGCGGGTGGATGAGGTGCTGAGGGACATGGGTTAGAGACTGATAGGAATAGTTGGACTTGATGAACCAGTGTGTCTCTTCCAACCTGGTGATTCTATGATTTGCAACGTGTGAATATCTGCAGATCCACGAGCGGCACTGGACTGGTAAAACGTTCACACAGAAGCTTTTGTCTTCTGTACTGCTCCACAAAGGATGTAGATGTCTTACTGGTCGGTCTAGGGAGATTGTGTGCTCCCCAAGTGCAACAGTTGATGGCTTAGTCCCAGGAGACACTGGTGGCCTTGAGAGAAGCAGCCCTCCCACTTGGCAGAATGTGGCAGCAGCCTTCCAATTGCCCCTGTGTTACAGGCCTGGACCAAGGGATGGGACTGAAAGAATCCCTTCTAGTGGGAAAGAGAGGCTCAGTGTTGAACTGGCTTGATTTTTCACTGCAGGGGTGTGATGATGCCAGTTCTGAACTCAAGCGTGGATTTTGCAGAGCTTAAAGTACCCCCGGAGACTGGGGAACAAAACTGTCTGTCAAACAAAACTGTTTTCAGGAGCAGGGAGGTGGAGCGCGTAGAAGTACATTATATTCTGTTGACCATTAATTGTATAAACAAAACGCTACAGGGAATGTTTTTTCTGTGCCACTCTGTTTTCTTATAAAATATAGGGATTCTTGAAGCTGTGTAGAAATTCCATAGTAAACATAAAACCTGGCAAACTCTCTCCAGCCCATGGAACGTGGACAGATAATCGCGGATCTGTGCAGTCACAGCATCGTGAGAGTGGGAGAAGCTGCAGGTCTTGCCACACGTGATGGAGCAGAACAGAAAACTCCCACAGCTCTGACCTCACGTGCCCTTCCTGGGAAAAGAAGCTGTCCTTCCCCAGAGGCCAGGGGGAATCCCTTTACCTTCCTAAGACACCATGGGTGGTACTTTGAGAGGATTAGCGATTTGAACATGATGTTCTAGTCTTTAAACCCTTGCATGGGGCAGGAGCGGTTGCAGTTGTTCCTGCATATTTAAGCATAGAAAATTGAGTGGTCTGTTCACCTTCTCCAGCAACAAGGAGGCATCAATAAGTTTTTGGAAAACTTTTAGGGCACCTCTAAGTGATTCTGACAGCAGCTGCCTGCCTGTGGCTAATGAAAGGTTTTCACATTCCTTCCCGTGTGCTTTGAAATGCTGGAGGAAATGTCCCAGGGACTCAAATTATAGGTGTTACTCGGGAGTAACTGCTACATTATTGTTGAACACCTGGAACTGGCAGCAAGCAGGCTGCAAAAGAAGGAATTGGACACTCTTAGCTGCCCCTTCCTACCTCCAACAAGAGGTCCTTAGGCAGCCCTGCCCCAGGCTTTGTTCCACTGGAATAGGTGGGGAGAGGCTGCAGACCAACCTTGTCCCGTTGTGACCTTTTAGTCTGCTTCTGTTTCTCACATCTTCCCCTTCCCTGCTAAAGCACAAGAGAATTTAGTTTCGGTGTCCAAGCAGGCAGCTGAGCCCTGGATGGATTTGTTTAGGCATCTTCACAGATAGTACAGGCTGTTCACGGGGGATAAGGTGTATCTATGTTCCACGGAGAAAGACCGACAGGGCTGCTCTGCAGTCCTCCTGCTATTTATTTAATTTATATAACATCTTGACAGTAAAACCATTGGAAGCAGGTTTGCCCAAGATGTTTTTTTTTTTTTCTCCCAACTTATCGGCTTCTCTCAACCTGTCTAAGAAAAGCATTCTTGGCATGGCAGAGGCAGCCCTTTATCCCACTGCTTTGCCTTTGAAGTTGGGTTCTCCAGCACGATTGGTACTTGGCCAGGAAAGAAAAAACAAAGCCTAGTACTGCCAGTTGGCTGCACATTCACTGTGCGAAGGAGGTACTGAAGGAAAAGCTTCCATTCCACAGAAGGAGTAGTGGGAGGACAGTATTATTGTTTCTGTTTACATTACCTGATGCAACACGGAAGCTGCATTCGAGATGAAGGCCCAGGTGTGCTCTCTGCTAACCTGTATTGGCAGCCAGCTCTGCACTGATGGATTTAATACAACAAACAGGTCCGTACCACAGTCAGTGTGTGCTGCATTGCTCACAACAAGGCAGAATCCACCGCAAACATACCCTGGTGTTGGCTTCATCCTAGAAACTACCTGCGTCTTGTCTTCGGTCTTGCCAGGCTGCTGAAAAAAAATCCCCTGGCAGTGAGAAAATAGTTTGTAGGTGTCAGCTTGTACACGTTACTCGGAGCTGTTTGCTAATACGTACTCGTGTGTGCTTGTAATTGCCTTGTCTACAGAGGTTTAAGCTGTCAGTGGATTAATATCTGGTAATAATAAGGACTGAAATGGAACTGAAAAAGTACCAGTAGGGTTCTTCTAAGGTATGAGAAAGGAAAAAGTACTAGTGAGCTGGGATCCAGAAGTGCTTACCCTGCTGCGAAACACCCCCCCTGTGGGACCAGAGTTGATCCGTCTCGACCATGGGGTGGGTGTAGCGTGGCTGAGACCCTAGCAGAGATGTCCAAGGAGAGCTGCAGACAGGAAAAAACCATGGAACTGCTCAAAAAAGGGAATTAAAATAAAGCGGGACTTTTGTGTGTGACTTGTTTGAGGTATTGATGGCACCAGCTTAGCCTCGTCCCTGCAAGGAGATGGGGGAGATTGAGCAGGGGTTGGTGTGCCTGATGTCACAGGACAGGGGACAGGACAAGAGGGAATGGCCTCAAGCTCCACCAGGGGAGATTTAGGCTGGAGATTAGGAGGAAGTTTTTCACAGAAAGGGTATTGGAATAGGCTGCCCAGGGAGGGGGTTGATTCCCCTTCCCTGGAGGTGTTTAAGGGACAGGTGGATGAGGTCCTGAGGGACATGGTTTACTGTTTGATAGGAATGGTTGGACTAGGAGATCTGATGGGTCTCTTCCAACCTGGTTGTTCTATGATTCTATGTCCTGTGGCCTGAGGGGTGAAGGAGGTTCACCAAAAAACCCCATCTGGGTTAAATGCTGCTTTGGATCTGTTGAGAACTCAGACTTCCAGCCCAAAATGAAAAATTAGGGCCTCAGGGAGAAGTGTCTTGGTGACATTTTGGATTGTACTTGTAAACCGGTGTGGGTACAAAGTCTGCTGAGGACCCCAGAGGCTTTGATAGCTTAGATGATGATTTACAGCTGCTTTATTCTGTGATTTATCTACTGCTCCTTATCACGGAGGCAGGATGCAAATACTGAATTTAAGAAAAGCACACGATTCTTGCTTCTTTCTCAGAAGCTTAGAGTCAGAAAGGACATTCCAGAGTAAACAGCAGTCTCTTCCCATCATCTAACCACCCCCTCACACAAAGATTTGAGTCTCCAGAGCGCAGCCAGCACTGCCTGAGCATCTCTCTTCCCATATAATTTCTGTAATACAGCCCTTTCCTCTGACTGCGATGCAGACGCCCTAAATATACGGCCGCTTACCATAATGCTACATTCCTGCTCCCCCCGTCAGCGATAGGCACCTCAAAATAACATACAGAGACTTAGCTCTCGAGAGTCCCAAAGGAAAGGATCAGGTTTTTTTTCTGGCAATGGCAGCTCCGGATCTTTGCACACGCTGCAGCTGGCTGGAGCAGACTAAGATGGGATCGTCCTCACGGAGGCTCCAAGAGTGCCGAGGAGCTGATGTCTGAGCAGGGCTGCCCGAATGTCGTACTGACTCAGGGCCTGTATCCCAGACAGTCAGCAACTGCCTCAACAAACTCACACGTGGGTGAGGAAAGTGAGCTCTGAGGTCACCCTGCCCTCATGCTCTGCCTGCTAGGTCCTGCTGCTTCCTCAGAGCTAACCAAAATCTTCCTTCGCAACCTTCCTCCCTGCTCTGGGAACCAGAACAGAAAGCCTGGAGTCTCCCAGTTGTGGTTACTGGTGCCTCCGGGCACACACGTGCTCAGTTTCTGTGTGTGGGTCCCTCACCGTGTCTCCCCTGACGTTGGTCACTACCTCAAGCACAAGTCGTGTAGGCATCAGCGCTATCTGCTAACAAACAAAAAATGCTTTTCCACGTGGTACCTCTCTGCTGGGAAGCCTAGAACACTGTGTAAACAGGAATCAAGCTTGGATCATCCCCGTGCAGTGAGTCATTTTTTATTAACTCTGTTTTCAGACCAATACATTTGGGTTCAGAGCTTTTAAGTGACTTCTCCAACCACTAGAGGACCGGGAAGAGAACCCTGGGATCCTGGTGCTCCCATCCCTTCTAGAAGGTGTCACTGCCTTTGCCCCTGCTTCTCCTGGAATGGAATAGCTGTGCTGGTGGCAGCCAAGAGAGGCAGAAGGGTAATGCTATTATCTTCCTAAAGATGGAATTGTAGAATCATAGAACAACCAGGTTGGAAGGGACCCATCGGGTCATTGAGTCCAACCATTCCTATCAAACACTAAACCATGTCCCACAGGACCTCATCCACCTGTGCCTTAAACACCTCCAGGGAAGGGGAATCAACCACCTCCCTGGGCAGCCTATTCCAATGCCCAGTCACCCTCTGTGTGAAAAACTTCCTCCTAATCTCCAGCCTAAATCTCCCCTGGAAGGGACCTCAAAGCCCATCCAGTCCCACCACCCGCCCTGGATCAGGGGCTCCAAGCCCCATCCAACCTGGTTTTGAACCCCTCCAGGGATGGGGCAGCCACCACTTCCCTGGGAGACCTGGGCTGGTGCCTCCTCACCCTCAGCATGAAGAATTTCTTCCTAATGTCTAGTCTACATCTTCCCCCTTCCAATTTGAAGCCCTTCCCCTCATCCTCTCACTCTCATTGTTGCCCAGTGTTTCCCAAGTGCTCTAATCTTTCCAGCTATATTGTGATTCTTTGATTTTTTGACTCATGTCCTCATTAACAGCTTCTTGCAAGCAGAACTAGCCTGAGGCAGAACCGGAGAGCAAACAGAATCGCTCTGAGTAAATCCATCTTCACAGTTCTTTTTTGTGTACTCCTTTATATCAGTTAGGTTCAAAGAAAGTATCTCCTTACTCTGCCTCAGCTGTTTAGCATTTTTTATTAACAAAGTCCTCTTTTAGGCTGCAGCCCATTGAGGTTCATTAATCAACAATTGCCGTGAAGTGAAAAATTCTCAAACTCCCAAAAATCTTTTTCTTGGAGTGAGTTAACACTAACAATGAAGTTTTCCTTGGCTGACTGTCGCCCACTTTGATGTGTCTGGGTGAGAAGCTAAAAGCCGCAAAGGTGTTATAAACTGGGCACCGATCACAGATCGAGACAGGCTGGTGTGTGCTTCTAACCAATAAATATATATATAGCGGAGTGAGAATTAATGTTTGGGTAGTGTGAGAGACTTTTTGGCATTTCAGTGATTGTCTTATCAGTTTTTCATTAGTGGAACTATTTTTTTTTTTTTTTTTTTTAAAGAACAGCAAATTCTTCTCGATGTCCTGAAAATGGCACAGAAACCGGTCACCCAAACCCCATTCCTAGAGTAACACGGGTTTACGTTATTTCTGGCAGGAGCGATAATACAGCTCTTCTTAATTTTGGGAGCAGGCTGTTATTGAAACATAAACCTCTGCAGTTTCGAAGGCTTTTGAGTACCTCTGGCAGCCCTGGCGAGCTGTGCTGGCAGCCAGGAGACGTGACCCTGCTCAAAGGTCCATTCCTGGGGCTGGGCCTGGCAGGAGAACGTGCTGCTACCCTTCAGATGGGGGCAGAGCCAACGCGCTCGGCTCTTGTGCTGCTATTGCTTTCCGTAGGTAATTCTTAATAAGAGCACAGGCAGAGAAGAAGCTTCAGGGTTACTTCTGAGAGTGTAAAGTCCCTCAGCCTGCTCAAGGTTGCCTCCCCTAATAAAGCCTTGCTCCTGAGGGCAGGGAAATAAATAGAAAGACTCCCGTGGCTTTTAATGGGCCAGGGAATGGGGATGAAGGACCAAATAGAAGAGCCTCATCCTCAAGAAGGATGTTGACGCTCTGGAGTGAGTCCAGAGAAGAGCAATGAAGCTGGTGAAGGGGCTGGAGAACAAGAGGAGCATCTGAGAGAGTTGGGGGTGTTTATCCTGGAGAAGAGGAGGCTGAGGGGAGACCTCATTGCTCTTTCCAACTACCTGAGAGGAGGTTGTGGAGAGGAGGGAGCTGGGCTCTTCTCCCAAGGGACAGGACGAGAGGGAATGGCCTCAAGCTCCACCAGGGCAGGTTCAGGATAAGCATAAGGAATTTTCACAGAAAGGGTGATTGGGCAGTGTCAGAGGCTGCCCAGGGAGGGGGTTGATTCCCCTTCCCTGGAGGTGTTTAAGGTGTGGGTGGATGAGGTGCTGAGGGACATGGGTTAGTGTTTGATAGGAATGGTTGGACTCGATGATCCGACGGGTCTCTTCCAACCTGGTTGTTCGATGATTCTATGATTCTGAGTATCTCCTGAGAGCACTTAATCTGCTTAAGTGCTGTTTCAGGCTGACCAGATCCACGCTCCGAAGGTCAGGAGGAGGCAGAGCATTCCACAAAACCAAGATTGCAGCAGTGTGAGCGCTGCCCCTCCAGTGCCAGCCAACCACAGACTCCAGCAGTCCTCTGCCCTCCAGCCGAGGAGAGCAAGCTTTGTACTTCACCATCGTGTTCCTCGCCTTTGCTTTGACTGCTGGAATTGTTCTGATGGAAGCTATTGCTTGAATTATAGAATCACAGAACGACCAGGTTGGAAGAGACCCACTGGATCATCAAGTCCAATCATTCCTATCAAACACTAAACCATGTCCCTCTGTCTCCACAGCAATATTGTTATTTCTTTAACCAACTATACAAAGCAAACAGAAATAAAAGTCACTGCTCTGTCCTGCATAAATAAGATGCAGTGTTTACCGCTGATGATAGTTACCAGGGTGCTTCTTCCTCCCGTGAGTCCAAACTGGATAAAATCACCCATCTTTGTTTCTGTTTTTGCATGCGTCTATTTTTGTTGCTTACATTTCAAATTACTGTATTTTTCTAACAGTTAAAGGCTGCGTTTTGCATGCATTGCACATTCTATAAAACCCTTGAAATAAAAAAAAAAAAAAAAAAAAATTGGCAGTGTGAATTAATTCCTTCTCTACTGGGGCTGGAAGGATTTTAAAGTCTCGTGAAGGAATCATAGAATCACAGAACAACCAGGTTGGAAGGGACCCATCGGATCTTCTAGTCCAACCATTCCTATCAAACACTAAACCAAGTCCCTCAAGACCTCATCCACCCGTCCCTTAAACACCTCCAGGGAAGGTGAAAGGAAAGACCATGCCATCTCTCTGCAGATAAATCCTGCAGTAGGTAGAGGTGATCAAATAGCGAATGTGTGAGTTTCACAGGCACACACCTGCGGAGCAGGTACAGACTGTCAGGGAAAAACAAGGCTTATGAAAAAGAGCTTGTTTCTTATCTCACATCATATGAGGACAGACTGAGAGGGTTGGGGTTGTTCAGCCTGGAGAAGAGAAGGCTCCGGGGAGACCTTAGAGCAGCTTCGAGTAGAGCAAGGGGCTCCAGGTAAACTGGGGAGTGACTCTTGATCAAGAATTGCAGGGATAGGGCAAGGGGCAACGGGATTAAGCAGAAAGAGTGGAGGTTGAGATGAGATTTTAGGAAGAAATCTTTCCTGTGAAGATGGAGAGAGGCCCTGGCCCAGGTTCCCAGAGAACTGGTGGCTGCCCCAGCCCTGAAGGGGTTCCAGGCTAGGTTGGATGGGGCTTGGAGCCCCTGATCCAGTGGGAGGTGTCCCTGCCTAGCAGGGGTGGCACTGGGTGGGCTTTGAGGTCCCTTCCAACCCAACCCATGATTCTACGATAGGGTTGTATTCAAACACAGGAAATGCTTCAGTGCAGTACCAGAGATCTAAACCTTGCAGCGTTATGCAAGTCCCATATGTCCCCCTAGATCAGGAAAACACACAGGGAGCATTGCTGGGACCGGGGTTTTCCCTCTTTATTTTTATCTTTGATAGGAATGGTTGGACTCGATGATCCAGTGGGTCTCTTCCAACCTGGTGATTCTCTGATTGTGTGGAGGGAGGTGAATCACCATGGGCCTGGTGGTGCCGCCTTGGAGAAGCACAGGAACCTGCTAGGGAAACACAACCAACTTGTTCCTTTTAGCACCGTGTGCCCTGTTAAAACCAGCTTGGGGAAAAAGGAGATAAAAGGGATGGCAGTGCCACCAACACTTCCCATCTCTTCAAAACTTACTGCCAAGATATAAGTAGCAGCCGCTTCTTGACTTGCACCGATTTAATAATTTCAATTCAGAAATATTTAAAATAAATCCAATAGAAAATAGGCGGGAGTCGTTCCAGAGCTGGCAGAGCGGCTCCACCATTGTCCCGATTTTTATATCGTTTTAATGAGGCTGTTTTTCCACCCTCTTTCTACTCTGTTGGTTTGCTTTCCCTGAAGAGAGTAAACAACCCTGTGCAGGAAGGTGATCTGAGTTCCACTGTTAATAATTTGGGGCTTGAATAAGTGAGAAGTGCTGTTTACAAAGGGGGAAAAAAAAAATAGATAAATACAAAAATCAGAAGCTCTGTTTGGCTTTGCAAACAAAAGTAGCCCAAAAATAAACAGGCCTACCCAGCAGAAAAGAGGCTCTGAGGGGAAGTGGATGCCAAGCAGAGAGGCAGATGTAAAGAGCGTTTCCTATTTGGTTTAGCAACTGCAGACTTTTGTCTCCAGCCTGCGTGCGCTTCCTCCAATGATTCATCATAAACGTGCGTTTATAAATAAACTCCGCCTTGGCCTGGCACGTCGATCGTGGCTGCTTACTGGGTTGGGAAGTCATAGTCCCCTTTTTGGAGGGATACCTGCGTGGCAAGATGTTTTTATACGACTCTTTCCAGGCTGTTTATTTTATTTATGTTGAGGGCTTGTGATTCTCTACAACTACCTGAAGGGAGGTTGTAGAGAGGAGGGAGCTGGGCTCTTCTCCCAAGGGACAGGACAAGAGGGAATGGCCTCAAGCTTCACCAGGGGAGATTTAGGCTGGAGATTAGGAGGAAGTTCTTCACACAGAGGGTCATTGGGCATTGGAATAGGCTGCCCTATTCCAATTCTTCACACAGAGGGTCATTGGGCATTGGAATAGGCTGCCCTATTCCAATAGGGAGGTGGTTGATTCCCCTTCCCTGGAGGTGTTTAAGGGACGGGTGGATGAGGTCTTGAGGGACATGGGTTAGTGTTTGATAGGAATGGTTGGACTCGGTGATCCAATGGGTCTCTTCCAACCTGGTTGTTCTATGATTCTATGACTCTGAGAGATGGGACCTGTGAGTTCCTCATTTCATCCGAGTAACGATTCATTAAAGAGTTTATTTAAGCCAGACTCGTGCGACGCTGGCCACGTTGTACGTGTCCAGGGAGTCCGGTTTGGAATCCGCTCCTGAGCCTTGGGTGGCTGAGCATGGGGTGGCTTGGTCAGGGAGGGCAGGGATAGGAAAAGGGGAACAGTTTTAAGCTGCAAGAGGGGAGAGGGAGATGAGATCTTAGGGAGAAATATTCTTCTGTGAGGGTGAGGAGGCCGTGGTCCAGGTTGTCCAGAGTGGCTGCCTCATCCCTGGAGGGGTTCAAGACCAGGTTGGATGGGGCTGGGAGCTCCTGATCCAGCGGGAAGTGTCCCTGCTCGTGGCAGGCGGTTGGAACTAGGTGGTCTTTGAGGTCCCTTCCAAGCAAAACGATTCTGCGATTCTGTGATGTAAAACTGTCTGTGTTGGAATGATGGTGGGGGAGCAGTTCAATGAATGTAAAGTTTTCTTAAGAGCAAGAGCTAAGCAATAGTAAATGTCCATAACTTTATTTTTTTTTCCTATGGGTCTAACCCTGAGTGCATTCAGAGCACTCTTGAACTCTCACTGACTCGTGGAGCTGTGGCAAAATCTGCAAAGCGAAGAGCTGCTTTCTCTGCAGATGGCGTAAAGGCGCAAGGCAGGGAAAACAAAGGGCAGGCAGCCCCAGACTCTGCGCAGCACATGATTCTCTCATAAAAAATGTTTGGCCTCTTCTCAGGAATAACATGGCCATGCTTGTAGCTCCGAAAGAAGCCCTGAATGATATTAATACATTCATTAGAACAAGTTCAAAGAAAAAAAAAAAAAATCCGTCTTAATTAGCTTGCCTGGCTGAAACTGAGCTTCATTAATCTAAAGTAGATTAACCTGATGGTAATGCCATTAAAGCTGGCTGGGATATTAATGGAATATATGCAGTTGCAGAGAGCCCAGACGTCCTTCTGCCAGTCAGGGACTGATAAAACTGCTGTCGCTTTGTGCTGTTCAGGCTGTTTTAAGGAAGACCTCCCTGTTCCACAGCCATCACCTTCCCTCCGTAGCTCGGCCATGGCATTGCTTTTTGGGACAGAAAGAGAGAAACTCAGGAAAACAAAGAACTGGAGAGCAAAAAAACGTGCACGTGCATGTTTGGAACAGGGTAGGGATTTGCTCGTGCAGGGAGGGTGCAGGCTTTTTATAAGGCAAGCTGTGGGGCAGGACTTTAAAATCTGACCTGCTTTTCAGCTCTGTGTTGGTGCACAGTAAGGAGTAAGGATCTAAAAGCTTCCAGAAACCCTGTGAAGACCCAGAGGGCTTAAAATGGCTTTCTCCTTCTCCCCAGGCTCCAGTATTCTTAATCTCAACTCTTTTTAGTCTTTGACACATCATTAAAGTGACAGTTCAAGAGCAGCTCTGAGATCAAAGGCCTGCAGAGCTTCTATCATGTTGCAAGGCTTTCGGCAACTCTTTCTCCAGGCTTCTTAACTCCCTCCCTCCAGCCGCGAGCTGGGAGCTCTCTCGCTGACCGTCAGCAGCAGTGGGCAGCGCTGCCCATGTCCCTTCCCTGCTCCTTGGTCTCCTTGGGGCTCTACCCCCTCGCTGGGTCACTCTGGTTTTGCTGGACCAAGGCTCAACCCAGCCACCGAACACAGCCTGTTCGCTAATTTGGGTGTATTTGCGCTCCCGAAACGACTTCAGGTTTGGGCATGGCCGTATACAAATATATACAAATCCAAAATGCAAATAAGGAGGATTTGCAAAATCATCTCTGATCCAGAGTGCTAAGAGAAGACGTGGGACGGAGCATGAGATGGGGAAGTGGGGAGATGGGGTTCTTTTCCCAACCTTTCCCTTAGCACATGGTGATCCCGCAGGGAAACCAGCTCATCTCCTGGATAATCTCCTGGAGAGTTTGCCACGTGTCCCTTCGCAGTGCCCACACGAGACCGTGCAAGAGGCTTTTTTCATGCTGTAGAGCACCCGGTGTCCAGCACAGGATGGTGCTGAGCAAAGCGAACCCAAGCACTCCCCAGCGTTTCTCATTTTCTGTTTGCATATCCCTCACCTACCTAAGTGCTCTATAAGTTTTGCAGCTTCACTGATATGTATTTGTAAAAGTGAGAGGAAATATAGAATCGTAGAATAAGCAGGTTGGAAGAGACCCACCGGATCATCCAGTCCAACCGTTCCCATCAATCACTAACCCATGTCCCTCAGCACCTCGTCCCTTAAACCCCTCCAGGGAAGGTGACTCAACCTAGGAAGGTGAATATGTGCAGACTCATTCTTAGGACAAGATTTAGGTGCATTCCTTCCTCTGCAGTGGCTCAGTCGAGGAGCTTCAGTCTGGAGGCCTGACCTCTGCCAGCCTCCCCGTGTCGCCTCTCCCGACGCTGCCTCTTTGGTGACTAAGTGTCTTTCTCTTGTTGCACCGTAAACTGCTGGCTTGGCGCGCGGCTTATTTACAAGGTAACACGGCGTGATGCATCATAAAGACACTTTTGAAGAATTTCTGTTATTAAAAACTGCCCATGGAAAGAATTAGGTCAGGTGTTTACAAGCCAAGCTTCGGGGATAATTAGGTGGAAGGCAGCAGCTTCAGAAACGAGGGTTATTTTCCGGCCTTCCAAGAAGCCTGTAGTCGTGTGCGTGTAAGCAGCAACCTCTCCTCAGTGAGTTTCCCACCTCAGGATCTGTTACGGCCATTGCTTTGGGGTTGGGGGCAGAAAGTGGCACTTAGAAAAGTCTCCAAAAATTCAGAACCGTCTAAGCAAACCTGCTGATGTCCAGGCTCTCTATAAACAGCCGTCAAAGTCCTCTTAAGGGAGCTTCTTCTGAATACAAACCCTCTCTCGCTGCTGCTGTGCAGTGAGCCTGAATTCTATACCACCTTTGAGGGAAGAAAGTTGTTTTCTTTTATTTTTTTTCCCCTAAAAAAAAAAAAAAAAGGCCACTTGTTCCTGGTGGCAGAGTGTGTGTGTGTGGAGAGGAGGGACCGGGCAGGGCGCTGGCTGTTTGTGCACTTCAAGCAGAGCGACCTCCTTGAACCTCTCCGTACACAATGCTGCTTTCCATGGAAAGTTTGGCTCTATTACCTTTGGCAAGGGCTGAGGGAATATTTTTGGAAGCTTTAAAAATCCTCCGCGGAACGTGCTTCATTTTCATCCGTATACAGTATCTTTATATTTATTCAATAAGAGAAGGTTTCTGTTTTGCTGCAGTTGGTTCCTGACCCTTCCCTTCAGTGCTTCTCCAGTGGCATCCTTGGTGTTGGAAAGGCTCATCCTCCCGGGACAAAAAAAAAGCTTAGGCCAACAGCATCAGCCCCAACCATATTGTACTGGTTAAAGCACAGTTGCCCCTCTCTCCTGAAAGTTTGTTTAAAGCCGTAAGAATACAGGGCCTGGTTCCCATTTGCCTTTGTGTGGTGCCGGAGACGGGTAAAGGGGCCTCCGTCCTAAATAGGAATCAGACCCCCCGGCTGCCTTCTTCGGTGTCCTTCCTTCTGTGTGCAAAGCCAGGAAGTGTCTCTCAAATGGGAAAGGGACAATTAAAAAGAAATGAATATTGCAAATCCAGGTTTGCAGAGCGAGTTGGTTTGCACAGCGTTACCTGGCAGTGGGTAACCAGGCTGGCTCCGTGCGATATCATCGAATCACCAGGTTGGAAGAGACCCACCGGATCATAGAGTCCAACCATTCCTATCAAACACTAACCCATGTCCCTCAGCACCTCATCCACTCGTCCCTTAGACACCTCCAGGGAAGGTGACTCAACCCCCTCCCTGGGCAGCCTCTGCCAGTGCCCAGTGGCCCTTTCTGTCAAAATTTTTTTCCTAATGTCCAGCCTGACCCTCCCCTGGTGGAACTTGAGGCCATTCCCTCTCGTCCTGTCCCTTGGGAGAAGAGCCCAGCTCCCTCCTCTCCACAACCTCCTTTCATGTAGTCGTAGAGAACAATGAGGTCTCCTCTCAGCCTCCTCTTCTCCAGGCTAAACAACCAGATATCAGCCAGACTGCCTTGCAGAGGGACTTCAAGTAAAACACAGGAGATGTTAAACCCAGTTTTACTCTTGTGGTTTCATTTGAATCACAGAATTCCAGGTCAGAAGGGACCCCAAGGATCACCTGGTCCAACCTTTTAGGTGATGTGCAGTTTAAATGAGACGGCCCAGCACCCTGTCCGACTGAGCCTCAGCAGTGCCCAGTGCAGAGGGATCCAGCGCTTCCCTCCGGAGATTATTCCCGTGTTTCACTGTTCTCACAATAAAAAATTTCCTCTGGAATCCAATTGGAATCTCCCCAGGAGCAACTTCTACCCATTCCTCTGTGTCTTTTTCATATGACTCCTTGTCAAAAGGGGGTCTCTATCCTCTTGGTAGCCAGAAGGAGACGGTTATGAGCAGAAATTTGGGAAGATGAAGGGCTGTAAGGGCATCCTAGGAGGAGTTTTGATGGCTTTTTATTTTACTAGTTTTAGAAAATAAATGTGATTTGCTGGCTCTTCCTGCCTTGGAGCAGCTGTGATGGCCAATCCGGAGTGATGCCAGGGGTGGAGGGGATCCAGGTGCCACCAGCCTGGCCGTACCGGAGCGAGATGGGGATGGAGGCAGGAAAGGAGGCCGCGCACTGGCTGGGCTGCAACCTGGCTTGTGCTGCTCTGGACCAGGGAGGTTTTTCCACACCTTTTGGGGACAGCAGATGCAGGCACAGACAGGACTTCTAGCGTCTGCTTTAAAATTAGCTGTTCTTTCATGTTTTAAGTCTATTTGGCAGTGCAGTAGGAAGCAAGGGGAGCATTTGTGTCCCTGCGATACAGCAACGGGACGAGATGGCAGAGACGGCTGAGTCACCATCGGGGCCAGACGCAGAACCCGCTGCTCCTGGCTCCTGCACTGGCAGAGTGCATGGCCCTGCACTCTTCCCTTTTCCCGAGGGGTGGGAATTGAGTAAATTGCACCCTGTTGGGTTGGACTCGATGATCCGGTGGGTCTCTTCCAACCTGGTTGTTCTATGATTCTGTGATTCTGTGGAACAGCCACAAACCCCTCAGAGTGGGCTCAGGAGGAGGCTCCTGCCTGTTGAACCTGTGACCCATGTGCTTTCCAGCCACGCTCCCAGTGGAGACGAGCTGGAGCTGGGGCTGCCTTTCCCCGAGCCGCAGCACACTCCGCGCCGCTCTGCCTCACTCGTCTAGACTGAGCGAGAACTTGGCCTCGTGCGGAGAGTTTACAACCTGGATGATGGGCGAGTCTCGTCTTGCCTGTGACTTGGAGCTGTGCAAGCAAAGGAGACTGGATGTCTCTTGTAGAGGGACCTGTAATCTTCAGCTGGTAATCGCCCTTTGCAGACGATATGGCCTCAAGCTCCACCAGGGGAGGCTCAGGCTGGACATTAGGAAAGAATTTTTCACGGAAAGGGTGATTGGGCAGTGGCAGAGGCTGCCCAGGGAGGGGGTTGATTCACCTTCCCTGGAGGTGTTTAAGGGACGGGTGGACGAGGTGCTGAGGGACATGGGTTAGTGTTTGAAGGGAATGGTTGGACTGAATGATCTGGTGGGTCTCTTCCAACCTGGTTGTTATGTGATTCTATGATTCTGTGAAACTGCTTGGTGGGGGTGGTGACTAGTGTGCAGCTGAGGTGGCTCTGCCGCTGTCCTCGGGGCAGCATCCCAGAGCTAAAAGGCACCTTGGAGAATCCACTCCTTCCCTCCCCATCACTGCTCAGAATTCCTTCCTGGCAGATGTGCATCTGGTATGTTCTTGGAAACATCCTGCCATGGAAATTCTACCTGACCCTTATAATCCTTTTAATAATTGTCCTAATGCCTCTCCTGACTCTTCCTTGCAGTATTCCTTGCCCTGCCTCTCCTGGACATGGAGGAGGGAATAATCATACGTGATGAGTCCAAGCATGTCCTCTGTGCCTCTGCCAGTTTTGAGCTTGCAGGTTAAAAATCAGAGTGATATCGTCATATAATTTGGTTTTAATGGCAGAAAATCGCTTTCACTTCACCAAATTTCAGCCCCGAAGGAATGTGTGAGGATGAGTTAAACCCCAGAGAATTGGGATCTCTAGTAAATACAAACACCGTCAGCCTCTTAGCTCTTGCAGCTCCGCTATCAAAACCCCTTTTCAGAAAATGTTTAGTTAAAGATTTCGCTTGGAACAAACATTGTTAAAGCATGACCATCGGGCTGCTTATTGGAGCCAGATGTTGATTATAAAGACACTTGGGTCCATTCAGGGCCTGTGCATGCCCTGATAGGCTGAGGGGAGCAGAAGGATTTGGAAAGCGGTGACTCAGATCCTCAGTTGCCCAGAAATGCACAACCCCACTCAAAGTGCCTCACCCTGTGCCATTACAGGAACACATCCCATAGTGGCCTTTTGGACTGGCTTTCTTTTGAAGAGCCATTTTTTTTTTTTTTTTTCCAGGAACGACTGGCCTCTCTTGCGTTGCCCTGCTTGATTTTTCTGTCAATCCCGCCTACTTCTCCAGCAGTCTTTTAGGAATTCTTCTCCCCGAGGGCTGACTTTCTTAACAATTAAAAAATGAGTGTCTGTTGACCTAATCCTGCAAGCGCTCTGGGTGTGACCATCCCACATCAGCCAGTGGAATGGTGCCCTTCTCAGAAGACGTGCAGAAATCTGACCCCTCTTCCTAAAGCAAAGACCAGCGGAGCCAAGCACCCTGCGAGCTGCCTGCAGCTTTGGCCAAATCCATGCGCCGAACAAAAGCAAAACCAACAAAAACTTCGCAAGGCCGATTTTATTTCTGCTTTTCAGAGCCACTTCTTCTATTTTTACCACTTGAACACTGATTGCTGGCCGCTCTCTGGCTTGGGAGGAGGGCAGCACCGGCAGGCGGTGCAGGTAGGACCAGGTTTGGTTGGAGTTGGGTGGCAGGATCAGCTGGGCTTTATTGCCAGAAGGGTTCTGATGTGCAAAACCAGGAGGCGTTTTTCCACCCTGGACTTCCTTGAGGTTAGAAAAGGAGATCATAGAATCATAGAATCCTAGAACAACCAGGTTGGAAGAGACCCATCGGATCATCGAGTCCAACCATTCCTATCAAACACTAACCCATGTCCCTCAAGACCTCATCCACCCGTCCCTTAAACACCTCCAGGGAAGGGGAATCAACCACCTCCCTGGGCAGCCCAGTGCCCAATCACCCTTTTTGTAAAAAAATTTATCCTAATGTCCAACCTAAACCTCCCCTGGTGGAGCTTGAGGCCATTCCCTCTCATCCTGTCCCCTGTCCCTTGGGAGAAGAGCCCAGCTCCCTCCTCTCTACAACCTCCTCTCAGGGAGTTGGAGAGAGCAATGAGGTCTCCTCTCAACCTCCTCTTCTCCAGGATAAACACCCCCAGCTCTCTCAGCTGCTACTCATAGGGCCTGTTCTCCAGCCCCTTCCCCAGCTTTGTGGCTCTTCTCTGGACTCTCTCCAGAGCCTCAACATCCTTCTTGTGCTGAGGGGCCCACAACTGAACACAGGATTCAAGGAGCAGCCTCATCAGTGCTGAGTACAGAGGGAGAAGAACCTCCCTGGCCCTGCTGGTCACACCATTTCTGCTCCAAACCAAGATGCCATTGGCCTTCTTGGCCCCCTGGGCACACTGCTGCCTCATGGTCAGTCGCTGTCGACCAACACCCCCAGGTCCCTCTCCTCCTGACAGTTTTCCAGCCAAACTTCTCCCAGTCTGTAGCTCTGCTCAGGGTTGTTGTGCCCCAAGTGCAGGACCCGGCATTTGGCCGCGTTAAACCTCATGCCATTGGACACTGCCCAGCGCTCCAGCCTGTTTAGGTCCCTTTGCAGAGCCTCCCTACCCTCAAGCAGATCAACATTTCCACCAGCTTAGTGTCATCTGCAAACTTGCTAAGGGTACCCTCAATGCCTTCATCCAGGTCGTTGATGAAGACATTGAACAGGGCTGGACCCAGCACTGAGCCCTGGGGAACCCCACAAGGCACAAAGCTTTTCTGGACAACATCATGGGATGGAGGACCACAGCGAAAAATTAGCTCTTTAAGTAGCGTGAAAAGGGTGTCTCCAAAAACATGAGCTTCCTTCTGGTAGCACATTGGCTTTTGAAATGTTGCTTTCACCCTTTACGTGATCTCTTTGCCTCTGACCGGGAGCATTTCACGGAGGTGCTGCAGCTTCTCCAGCAGACACACACCAGTGTCCACCCCGCGGGTGAAGGACCGAGGCTGTTTACTGGAGGTTTGGGCTCCTTAGAGCTAAGCTTGACAACACAGCTTGCCTGGACAACACGGCAAACTTTGCTCAGCGGGACAATTGTCCAAGGCTCCTAAGAATTTCCACTGCCTCAAGATTCTGTGACGTGACTCGGAGTTGTAAACATTGGCACCAGCTGCTCTTCTCGCTGAAACCATAAACCCATTAAGGGAAACTTGTTTTCTAAAAATAATCTGATCAATGAAAGGACTCTCTCAGCATCCCCAGCCCCTCTTCCCCGCCTCCCTCAGAATTACTTCCTCGTAAATATGTTTGGTTAGAGGAACACGATGCCTCGTAGCAGCCTCCCCATTGACCCAGCTCCAGTCCTCCAAGGGAAGATATTTAAGGAGCAGTGTTATTAAAAGATATTTAGCTCGTTGGGGTTTAACGGGGAGGAAGGAAAAGCAAGGCGTGAGTGCAGTTCTTGTAGGGAGAGCCAAACGTGGCCCTGGTGCATGGGAAGGTTGGTTGTTATTTCTGTGCCCTAGTTGAAATCACAGAATCATGGAATAACCAGGTTGGTCATCCATTCCAACCATTCCGATCAAACACTAACCCATGTCCCTCAGCACCTCATCCACCCGTCCCTTAAACCCCTCCAGGGAAGGTGACTTAACCCCCTCCCTGGGCAGCCTCTGCCACTGCCCAATGACCCTTTCTGTGAAGAATTTTTTCCTAATCTCCAGCCTAAACCTGCCCTGGTGGAGCTTGAGGCCATTCCCTCTCATTCTGTCCCTTGGGAGAAGAGCCCAGCTCCCTCCTCTCCACAACCTCCTCTCAGGTAGTTGCAGAGAGCACTGAGGTCTCCCCTCAGCCTCCTCTTCTCCAGGATAAACACCCTCAGCTCTCTCAACTGTTCTTCTTGTTTTCCAGCCCCTTCACCAGCTTTTCCCAGAAAGGGTCATTGCAGCACAAAACTCCCTCATATCCTTCCCCACAGATAAAGGGCTGATACTGAGGAAGGGGGAAGAGCCAAGCAGGAAGGAAAGAGGGAATATGGAAAGAATAGGGAAGTTTCCAAGAGAGAGATGGGAAAGGAAGGGTTGTCTTCAGCAGGGGAGAGGAGAAGCTGGAAGATAGTTAGGAGTTGATTCACCTTCCCTGGAGGTGTTTAAGGCACAGGTAGATGAGGGACATGGTTTAGTGTTTGATAGGAATGGTTGGACTCGATGATCCGATGGGTCTCTTCCAACCTGGTTGTTCTATGATTCTATGAGTATTTTGAGAGCAGTGGAGAGAACCCATCACTGTGCGTGAAGGGGTAACAGGAGGAGTGCAGGAGCCCTGAACCAGGTGGGTGGAGTGGCCCCAACTCAGTGTCAAGGAGTTGCCCTCAAATCACATTTATTTCCCCACAAGTTTTAATTGAAAGTCCTAGCCAGGTCCCTCCACACCCTCCCCTTTTGCAGTGGGACACAGGTTGTGTAGGGGTGAGCTTCACCGTCCCCGAATTCATCTCCTGGGGGAGGCAGGGGGCATCCTGAAAGCTGAGCATCCGAGCAGCCAGGACTGTGGGGACAGTCCCAAAATGTAAAGGGCTTGTTTCCACGTGAGTTTTACCACTGCTGTTGCCCTGTCGCCATCCTGATCCTAGGTCTCGCCAAAGATAATTAGTTTATTTTTAATGGGTACTGAGATTCTTGCTCAATCAAATCAAAGGGACTTTAAGATAAAGTTAAAAAGTTGCTAAATTAAGAAACTAGGGTTTGCGTTCGGTGGAGATCTTTGGAAAGCTGACATAAATGCATGCCAGGGGATTTAAACCAGAAGAGAAATAAATAATAACTCCATCATTTTTATTTTTTCTTCTTAAGCCGCTGTTAGTAATAGCACAAATAATAGCATAAAGCGTATCAACTCCTGCTTTTTATACATCCTATAGTCCAGAGTCCAGAGAAGAGCAATGAAACTGGTGAAGGGGCTGGAGAACAGGCCTGATGAGGAGCGGCTGAGAGAGCTGGGGGTGTTTATCCTGGAGAAGAGGAGGCTGAGGGGAGACCTCATTACTCTCTCCAACTCCCTGAAAGGAGGTTGTGGAGAGGAGGGAGCTGGGCTCTTCTCCCAAGGGACAGGACGAGAGGGAATGGCCTCAAGCTCCAACAGGGGAGATTTAAGCTAAACATTAGGAAAAAAATTTTCCCAGAAGGGGTCATTGGGCAGTGTCAGAGGCTGCCCAGGGAGGGGGTTGATTCACCTTCCCTGGAGGGGTTTAAGGGACGGGTGGACAAGATGCTGAGGGACATGGTTTAGTGTTTGATAGGAATGGTTGGACTCGATGATCCGGTGGGTCTCTTCCAACCTGCTTGCTCTATGATTCTATTGTTTGGGAATAGCCTGGAGAGTGAACTCTAACCTCTGGTTGCTGGCGGTGCTGCCCGTGTCGGGCCTCGCGTGGCTCCTGGCGAGGCGGCAGGCGTGGTGCTGCTCCCAGCCCGCGCCCCTGCCCCTCGCCTGATGCTGCTGGGAGATTTCAGTCGTGCTTTGCCGTGAACTGCCGCGGCCCTTTCTTTTCTAAACATGTGTGCTTTGAAAGGGAAGAGGGTGTTGCCAGCATGTCTGACTCCTTCGTCCTGACAACATCCGACCATCCATGTTATCAAGCCTTACTGGGACCTATCAAGAGACATAGTTAAACAAGCTCATGTTTATCTGAGGGAAGCTGTATTAATTGCGCAGTGGGATAAAGAACTGGCCGGCACCAGGCAAATCTCTCGCTGGCATGGGAAAGGGACAGCAGGCCTCTGCTTAACAATGGGCTGCAGCAAAAGAAAGTCGCTTAGTGCTGGGGGCTTTTTTTTTTCTTTGCAGACTTCAGTGGTTTTTTTTAACATCTCTTACTCCCGTGTTTTGTTTGCCCATTTTTAAAAAAAGAAAACAGTAACAGCTCAGCCGGCTTTGGGCTGAGCGGCTCCCTTAGAAGAGCCGGTGCAGGAAATGCTGTCGCTCCAGTGAGCGGCTGCCGAGCTGGGCTGGGGCTCAGGTGCTGCAACCTTCCTCCAGCCTCATCCCCACGCCTGGCGTCTCCCAATCATAGAGTCATAGAACAACCAGGTTGGAAGAGACCCATCGGATCATCGAGTCCAACCATTCCTATCTAACACTAAACCAAGTCCCTCAAGACCTCATCCACCCGTCCCTTAAACACCTCCAGGGAAGGGGAATCAACCACCTCCCTGGGCAGCCTATTTCAATGCCCAGTGACCCTCTGTGTGAAAAACTTCCTCCTAATCTCTAGCCTAAATCTCCCCTGGTGGAGCTTGAGGCCATTCCCTCTTGTCCTGTCCCCAATCACTTGGGGACAACTCCAGGGATGGGACAGCCACAGCTTCTCTAGGCAACTTGGGCCAGGGCCTTGTCACCCTCACAGCAAAACATTTCTTCCTAAAACCTCATCTCAATCTTCCTTCTCTCAGTTCGAAACCGTTCTCCCTCATCCTATCCCTGCATTCGCTGATCCAGAGCCCATCCCCAGCTTTCCTGGAGCCCCTTGCTCTACTCGAAGCTGCTCTAAGGTCTCCCCAGAGCCTTCTCTTCTCCAGGCTGAACAACCCCAACTCTCTCAGCCTGTCCTCTTGTGGGAGGTGCTCTAAGTCCTTGGAGGAGGTGCTGGATTTCCCAAGGGAACAAGAGCTGATAGCACTGCTGTTGCTCCTGTCTCGTGGCAAGAAAAAAAGGAGGTTTTGCAGTTAAACCCATCAAGTTAGCCAACAGCGAGGAGTGGTAAGAGCACAGCGTTAACTATGGCTTGTGGGCTCATGCTCTTCATTAGGTACTTAGAAAACTGGGATGGAAATATCCTAGAACCATAAAACAACCAGGTTGGAAGAGACCTATCGGATCATTGAGTCCAACCATTCCCATCAAACACTAGACCATGTCCCTCAGGACCTCATCCACCCGTGCCTTAAACACCTCCAGGGAAGGGGAATCAACCCCCTCGCTGGGCAGTCTCTTCCAATGTCCAGTTTTGCAGATATAAGCTTGAAAATTGGTCCTTAAAATACGTGGTTTGCTGCTTAAGAAAAAAACCCAAACCCCTCAGCCAGCTAGAGAAGCTCATTGGGTGAGCTCGGAGGGCATTGCTGCTCTACCGCCTTGTGCCCTGAGCTTGGAGTTACTGATTAACACTCACAATCAACCTCTTAAAAAGGGCCAAGAGGCATGGGAATGGCTCAGCGCACCCAGCCAGAGGGAGAGTTTCTCCCTGATGGCAGAAGCTGGCTCAGTTAGGGCACGATTCGCCAATCAGATGAAGGGAGCTGGGCTGCCTGGCGCAGAGGGGAGGGAAGCCTCGGCCCTGCTGGGCTGTGGGGGCGGACGGGTGGCCACAGCACATACCACACGGCCCCGTTGTCCTCTTGTGAAGAACCAGGCTGTCGTTGATCGCCAGCTTTTGTCTGACGGTGCTACACTTAAAGCAAGATGTGAAAAAGGGGAAACTCTAAATGAATCACATCCCTTTTCTAATCTTATTTTCTCTTGGGGGTGGATTTGGGTGTGCTCCAAAGCCACAGGCTAATTTCAATCAGGAGAAAGGTGGCTAGGAAGAGTGGAAAAGCAAGAAAGCTGGGAAAAAATGGACAGAAATATTTGTCCTCCCATGAATGAATATCTGTCCTGATGGGAAATGGCCACATCTGGTGATAGAAAACAGAGGTTTCTTCTAGACGCTAATCGCTCGCTTTTTATCTGCGATTCACGAGCCATTTCAAATACTGTGTTGTGATGTGACCGGAGGCTTAGGAGGGGGAACGGTTCCTGGCTTCCCCACGTCTGCTGCCCTTCCTAGGGGAGGCTGACAAATGTCTTGGGGAGATAGTGAGCAGCTTGCAGGAAGGAGCCTCTTCAAAGTCTTCCCCCTCTTATCTCCCCGCTGGAGTTGTTTTGACAGCGGGTAGTTAGAGGCAGGAGCCCTTGCTGGGATGAAGTCAAGATTGCAAGAAAAAAAACAAACCCCAGAGACTGCATCGGCAGCACACGCTATAACTCTAATTTGGAGTGGGCAGATGGAGCCTGTGTGGTTGCTGCTAGGCCAGGGGAGCTCAGCCAGTCTAAATAGTTCTAGAGGTAACGTGAAAGGTCACTCCTGGTGTAGAGCAGCCGTTCGGTGCTGCTAGCGCTCAAATTCATGTCTCAACTCCAAACCGGCTCCTAGGTACGTGGTGGTTCCTGTGATAGGGAAAAGAGCAGCTCCCTGCTCTCCCTTGCCTGTTGGCTTGGTGAGTGGCTCGGGGATCTTGCCTGGTTGCCTCTCTCTGCAAAGGGACCTAAACAGGCTGGAGCGCTGGGCAGTGTCCAATGGCATGAGGTTTAACGCGGCCAAATGCCGGGTCCTGCACTTGGGGCACAACAACCCTGAGCAGAGCTACAGACTGGGAGAAGTCTGGCTGGAAACTGCCAGGAGGAGAGGGACCTGGGGGTGTTGGTCGACAGCGACTGACCATGAGGTAGCAGTGTGCCCAGGGGGCCAAGAAGGCCAATGGCATCCTGGCTTGGATCAGACACGATGTGACCAGCAGGGCAAGGGAGGTGATTCTCCCTCTGGACTCGGCACTGGTGAGGCTGCTCCTTGAATCCTGTGTTCAGTTGTGGGCCCCTCAGCACAAGAAGGATGTTGAGGCTCTGGAGAGAGTCCAGAGAAGAGCAACGAGGCTGGTGAAGGGGCTGGAGAACAGGCCCTATGAGGAGCGGCTGAGAGAACTGGGGGTGTTTATCCTGGAGAAGAGGAGGCTGAGGGGAGACCTCATTACTCTCTACAACTCCCTTAAAGGAGGGTGTAGAGAGGAGGGAGCTGGGCTCTTCTCCCAAGGGACAGGACAAGAGGGAATGGCCTCAAGCTCCACCAGGGGAGATTTAGGCTGGAGATTAGGAGGAAGTTTTTCCCAGAAAGGGACATTGGGCATTGGAATAGGCTGCTCAGGGAGGTGGTTGATTCCCCTTCCCTGGAGGTGTTTAAGGGACGGGTGGATGAGGTCTTGAGGTACTTGGTTTAGTGTTAGATAGGAATGATTTGACTATAAGATCCGATGGGTCCCTTCCAACCTGGTTGTTCTATGATTCTATGATTCTCTCTGTGCCATTCGCAGATCCGTTAGCCAGACGCTTACCTGTTCCTACCTCCGCTCTCCACACCATTGAGCTTGCTCGGAGGCCTCACACTGGTTTCTTTCTCCATCTCCTCTGCCAGATGCCATGTGCCTGACCCTTCCCACTGTCAGCAGGTCCTGCCTGTCCCGGGGACAGAAAGGCTCTCTGCTTCCCACAAGCTGCAGGGCACTGACCCACAGCCCATCAGTCCTGGGGCTGGATGCTCAGCGTCCCTCGCAGCCTGGGGTGGGGTGTGTACCCCTCACTTGGCTGTGCAGAGGGGCTGCAGCCGTGTCAGCTCACCCCCACGTCCTTGGTTTGCCTTTCCAGTCACATTTGCTGCCTAAAGCCATGTTTGTGAGCAAAGCCAACACACGCCAAGGCCTAAAGAAATACAGTTTTGATAAATGGTAGCCGACTGAGCTTTGCTCTGCTGCTTCTCCCACCAGCAGCTCTGCCAGGTCTTCCCTAAGCACCTTGGCAAAAAGGGACCAGAACAGGGCTTCATCTGAATTGCTGTAGCCGCAACCCTCCCCTGACTCCCACCTGTCCAGTCACTCCCATTTATCGGTACAGTTAAAAAAATAAATCTCTGCCTTTCTTTGGAAAGCTTTTGGCAATATTTTTAGCCCTTCAGGCTACGTAATCACAGCTCCATGACACAGAGAGATAAGCTAATTATTTAGGAGCACAGACGGGATTTGGGATGTGGCCCAGCTAGTCCCGTGCCCTCTCTCTGACAGTAGCCAGTGTGAAACAGATCACAAAGTTTTGCAGAAATGTCTGGAAGGATGAGAAACCTCTCTCCCCAGATGCCATCTCGGGAACTCTTTTGCTGTGTCTGAGTGCAGCTCTCAGCCCTCTCCTGTGCCGAAGATGCAGCCCTGACTCCTTTGGAGCTCTGGACCTATGCAAGATGTCACTGTGTGTGTGCTGAGTGCTGCAGGACCTCTGAAGGCAGCTGATTCATCCAACTTGCCAGATGAGCAGAGGCTCAGAAGGGGCTCGAGCCCAGCCTGACGCTTGCAAAGCTCCGTCCTGGGAGGAGTCCATGGTTGGACTCGATGATCCGATGGGTCTCTTTCAACCTAGTTGTTCTATGATTCTATGATTCTAAGCGCAAAACTATCAGTGGAGGTAAACTTGTTGTGCAGAGGTGGTTGAAGATTCTCTGGAATGGATAAAAACCCGACAGATTGCAAAATCCCTCTGATTTTTCCTTGACCCCAAAGTGTCAGCTAATGGCTCTGTATTTGTTGTTCCTGCTGAAGTAGCTCACGTCTATTCTTACTTAGATGCAAAACCCCAGCCAATTGCAGTTAATTACAGCCAGAGCTCTCCCTCACACCTCCTTTGGCCTGAGTGACTCTGCCTAAGAAATTCTTCACATAATATCATCTCTGCATTCTTGGGTGAGAGCTGCATCCTGGGGGCTCTGGACCTCCTCTTCCCTCTGGACTCAGCACTGGGGAGACTGCTCCTTTAATCCTGGGGTCAGTTCTGGGCCTCTCAGCACAAGAAGGATGTTGAGGCTCTGGAGCGAGTCCAGAGAAGAGCAACAAAGCTCGGGAAGGGGCTGGAGAAGAAGTGGCTGAGAGATCTGGGGGTGTTTATCCTGGAGAAGAGGAGGCTGAGAGGAGACCTCATTGCTCTCTCCAACTCCCTGAAAGGAGGTTGTGGAGAGGAGGGAGCTGGGCGCTTCTCCCAAGGGACAGGACGAGAGGGAATGGCCTCAAGCTCCACCAGGGGAGGGTCAGGCTGGACATTAGGGAAAAAAAATTCACAGAAAGGGTCACTGGGCAATGGCAGAGGCTGCCCAGGGAGGTGGTTGAGTCACCTTCCCTGGGTGTTGAGTCACAAGTGGATGAGGTGCTGAGGGACATGGGTTAGTGTTTGATAGGAATGGTTGGACTCGATGATCTGGTGGGTCTCTTCCAACCTGGTGATTCTCCAATTCTCTGATTCCCCTGCTGCCAGGCAAACCCCTTGCCTGACACTCCCCTGTTCAGCAGGGGCAGTGGGATGGAGCAGAGCTGCCGAAAACCAAGGGGCTTTGATGCTTTGCTGAAAGCCAAACCCTTTGCCTTCAATGCCTCCAAAGTGACTTTCAGCAATTAGCATGCACTGGAACACCGAGTGTGCCAACACAGGGATTGCATTCTCAAAGAGGAAAAGGCAATTTAAGTTTTGGCTGGTTTTAAAGTAGCGTCGGAGCATCCTCGATGCCTCTATAAATAACGGATTATTATTTAAGGGAACCTTTGCATTAGTGGTTACTATGGCGATGAATCATTCGCTCTCTGCTTGTGCCAGATTGAACGTTATTGTCTAACGTTCATCCAAACAAGATTGGGTCGCGGTGCAGTTAGTTAAAGACTCGGCAGATGTTCTAAAGTAAATTCTATTCGGAGCCGTGCGCCTTGGCAAGAGGCCATTTTCTAAATCGACGCTGAATATGTAAAGACTACCGAATTTCTCTGAATTTGTTAATTGCCTGTGCTAAGTCTGTCTGATTAATCACACATGGATCCACCCTAATGCTCAGGGAGAGATGTAAGTGGATCCATTCGGCCGCTCTTTCCAAAAGCACAACAAGCGCGTGGAGGAGCTGTAATCACCGCCCGGAATGGCTTCCCCGTCGCAGGCTCTTTCGTCGGCTCTGAAAATACGCCGGGTGGAAAGAAACCATTTGTGCATCGAACTGAATTAAAACCAAATGCTTGAACTTCTAATTAAAATTTTTTTTTCTTCGAGTCGAAGAAAGGAGAGGCTTAATTACCACCAAAACGCTCTCTGTCTTTTTCTCTCTTTTCTCTTTTATTCCACATTCTTGTTCATAACTTAGCTGTGGCTGATCCTCATCAGGATGAGGATGAGCCTCATCCTGCGTCGCTGCACCCAGCTCGTCTTTCCAGAATACCTGCCCATGTGGTCCTCCTTGGCTCCGCTCTCCCAGTTTACTGCAGACACATGGATGGCTGCCTCCACATTCCAAATGCCGAGGGAGCGTTAGGAAAAGGGGATAAAAAAGAGAGAGGCTGAAGCATGCGTGGGGCGCAGGGAGGATACGCAGGGGGAAGGAGAGATACCGTTCCTGGCAGAGGCCGATATGCTGACTCCCATCCTGCAGAATCGGCAGCGCCGGGATCCGTCGGCTTTGTTATTTTTCCCTATCTTCTGCTCCGTATAATAGAGGCTTTTGTTGAACTTCAACATTTGGACTTCGTAGCAGCCTGTTCTTTAGTGTGGTTTGGGAAGGACAAAAGAAGACTTTTGTTGATTTGGCATAAATTATACAGTGGGTATTTTTGGCAGAAACGTTGGAGTTTGATGCTTTTCCTTGGTTTGGCAAAATATACCTTGAAATCACAAAAATATGCTTCTAATTACAGAATGTGTGTTGCAGCGATGTGGGGCAGTACAGCAAGGAACCCTTCGGTATTTAGCTTAACTGGATCAAAAAATTAACCTCTTCCTGTTGAATGTTTACAGCTGGAAGCCAGTCAAAGACTCTGAGGCTGGAGCTAGTGATGCCTAATACGTTTCTACCTCAACAGCAAAGATAAGTAATTCATTTTTCAGACGCCGAGCGTTCACGCCGGTCCCAGCAATTAGGGCTCGCGAGGAGAAACTGGCAGGTTCCATGGGCCCCAGCTCCGAGCTGTGCGGTGACGTTTTATGAAACCTTGTGTGAATAGACATAGAAATAAAAGGGGAAAAAAATGCAATGAAAACGGGTTCTTGTTTAGCCTGAACCTTCCTCCTGCCACGTTTGTCACTCAATCATAGAATCATAGAACAACCAGGCTGGAAGGGACCCATTGGATCTTCTAGTCCAACCATTCCTATCAAACACTAAACCAAGTCCCTCAAGCATTTCAGCAGCTTGCTGGAGCTTGACAAAGCAGAGAGCAAAGCTGTTTGCAGTCCCTAGGTAGAGCAGAGAGCAAACAAACAGCTTTCACAGCTCAAGCGAAGCCTGGTTGGGTCAAAAATCTTCGTGCCTGTGGACCCTCAGCAATAAAAAGCAGGAAAAAGTGTTTTATGAATCATAGAACAACCAGATTGGAAGGGACCTATCAGATCTTCTAGTCCAACCATTCCTATCAAACACTAAACCAAGTCCCTCAAGACCTCATCTACCTGTGCCTTAAACACCTCCAGGGAAGGGGAATCAACCACCTCCCTGGGCAGCCTATTCCAATGCCCAATGACCCTCTGTGTGAAAAACTTCCTTCTAATGTCCAGCCTAAAGCTCCCCTGGTGGAGCTTGAGGCCATTCCCTCTTGTCCTGTCCCCTGTAGCTTGGGAGAAGAGCCCAGCTCCCTCCTCTCCACAACCTCCTTTCAGGTAGTTGTAGAGAGTAATGAGGTCTCCTCTCAGCCTCCTCTTCTCCAGGATAAACCCCCCCAGCTCTCTCAGCCGCTCCTCATAGGTTCTGTTCTCCAGCCCCTTCACCAGCCTCAAACAGGACGTGGTTCTCCGGCCCTGATGGATCTCCCTGTGTGAGCTGTCTCACTCCGGATCTCCCTGTGCGAGCTGTCCCGCTCGGGTCCTCTCCTGCGCTCTGCAGCTGAGCAGGGTGGCAGAGTGCTGACTCGGCCTCGCTCGCCTTGATAAGGATCGTTCGGCAGAGGAGTCAATGACCCTAATTAACAGCATATGTAATGTTTTGCCTGAAGAGCTTCCTGTGAGTGGCTCTCCCAACATGTCTGTCTTGTTCAGAGATGCTCTTTCTGGAATTACCATTAAATTGCGGCGCTGCCTAATTGCTCTGAACGGTTGTAAATCTCATTTAACCCTTCTCGCTGCACGGGTTATGGAATGCGAGTGCCGGAGAGCATTCCCAAGGTATCGGCTTTGAGTGTGCTCTTTATAGAGCAAGAAAGACTTTTACTGTGGGATTTTTCTCAGTGTGTGTGTGTGTGTGTGTGTATATATATATATACACACACACACACACATATATGTTTCTCCTGAAGGGCTTTTCATTAAACCAGGAAGAAAATACTGTGTAGAATTCCAGGGGAGAGCAACAAAACTGGTGAAGGGGCTGGAGAACAGGCCTTATGAGGAACGGCTAAGAGAGCTAGGGGTGTTTATCCTGGAGAAGAGGAGGCTGAGAGGAGACCTCATTACTCTCTGCAACTCCCTGAAAGGAGGTTGTGGAGAGGAGGGAGCTGGGCTCTTCTCCCAAGGGACAGGGGACAGGACGAGAGGGAATGGCCTCAAGCTCCACCAGGGGAGGGTCATTAGGAAAAAAATTTTGACAGAAAGGGTGATTGGTCAGTGTCAGAGGCTGCCCAGGGAGGGGGTTGAGTCACCTTCCCTGGGGGTGTTTAAGGGACAAGGTGCTGAGGGACATGGTTTAGTGTTTGATAGGAATGGTTGGACTCGATGATCCGATGGGTCTCTTCCAACCTGCTTGTTCTATGATTCTCTGTGATGCCTCCTGATGGCATTTCTTCTCTTCAAGAACAGGGCAGCAGGAAAAAAATTATCGCTACCAACACCTTTTCATGTGGTTTGGGGTGACAAGCTTTCCAGAGCGGCAATAATTTATCTGCCTGCATCCCACTGCTTTGCTGCAGACTCCTGGTCTTACCACCAAGCACCTTAGAAACCTGCAGTCGTTCTTTGATGTCTCTCAGAAGGACTGAGAAACGTGGGAAAAAGAAAAAGAGAGAAGAAAAAGAATAACCATAATGCCCAAGAAACAGGAAAACCCATTATATACAGTAATAAAAAGACCACTTCCCCCCCATTTCAAAACACGATTGTATTATCTTAGCAACCGGCAGAGCAAAGCAGATTTTACCTCAGGAATTGTATAACCATTCCTAAAGAAACGGGAAGGGGAAAGCATTTATTCCTTTCTGTGTTTCATGACGTGAGAGCTGATACGATTTGCTGAAGGGGAGGTTGTACGTCCACAGCCAGAGCGGCTTTTACCCTCATTGTTTTGGTGTTTTGCTGCCTACACACTGCAGGGAGAGGTAGTTTCCTACTGCTGGTATTTGAGGGGCCTGAAACCATTAGAGAAGCATAGAATCATAGGATGGTTTGGGTTGGAAGAGGCCTCAAAGTCACTCCAGTTCCACCGCAACCCTCCATGGGTGGGACGCTGAATCCCACCAAGGAGAAGCTGCCTCATCTACCCGTCCCTTAAACCCCTCCAGGGAAGGTGAATCAACCCTCTCCCTGGGCAGCCTGTTCCGTGTGGCCCAAAACCGCCAGTTTTGCCCATGTTCACTGGTGATGGTTGAGTTGGAGAGAGGCTGGTTTCTCCTGAAAACACCGGTTCCCATTCTCCGGTGGCTTTTTGTTTCGTGCTGGGCAGGGGATACTGAAAGGGCTCGATGAGCTGATGTTTTAAAGTGTCCTACATGGGGCAGGGGCTAGTCCTAATAATCAACCAGCTGAACTCTGCTTCGGCTCTCGTCTGCGTTTTCTTCCTGCTGAGTTTTTCGGCACTCGTCCAGCTCCCTAGGACACAGCAGGGAGACAAGACGTGATGGAGGGAGGCGATCACTCCCCTCCCTGCTGCAGGGCTCTGCCTGCACCTTCTGCTGAGAGGAGACCTCATTGCTCTCTCCAGCTCCCTGAGAGGAGGTTGTGGAGAGGAGGGAGCTGGGCTCTTCTCCCAAGGGACAGGACGAGAGGGAATGGCCTCAAGTTCCACCAGGGGAGGGTCAGGCTGGACAGTAGGAAAAAATTTTTCTTGGAAAGGGTGATTGGTCAGTGTCAAAGGCTGCCCAGGGAGGGGGTTGAGTCCCCTTCCCTGGAGGAGTTTAAGGTGTGGGTGGATGAGGTGCTGAGGGACATGGGTTAGTGATTGATGGGAATGGTTGGACTCAGTGATCCAATGGGTCTCCTCCAACCTGGTTATTCTATGATTCTATGAACCAGCACATTTTAAAGCCTCAGAACATTTTCCCCTTATGGTTCTTCCTGTATATTCTTATTTTTCTCTCAAATTGATATGAAAAGCAGTCTTGTAGGGAATGCAAAACAATGGTGTGGAGAACGTGAGCGGCTGTCAGGGGGCTGGGGAGCAGAGGCTGCCGAGGAGACCTTGGCTCAGCTACCGTCCCCAAGGGCAGGGTGACCACCACTCGCTGTCCTGCTGCAGGACGTGGCCGCCTGCTTGGCTGGGGTGGGATCTCTCCAGGCACACGGCAGCAGCTCCCACGTGTAGGTCATGGGATTCTTGTGTTTGACAGCTCAACTATCAGACTTCGACTTTCTGTAATTCCCATCAGTTGAGTGGCTGATGACGCCTTCCCAAGCCCCTTGTACACAAGAGGGACCTCAGCTTTCCACTGATTTCTCCACTTGGGATAGTTTCTCATGGAGATCTGAAGGGGAAAAAAAGCGATACGTTTCCCATTCTTTGAAGAGAGACCTTTAACTTCCGTGGATGAAATAATGTGTAAAACAATGTTTGGGAAACCTTCCAGGGGGTTGGTTTGGCCTTTACAAAGGAGCCCTACGCATCTGAGTCCTGATGGCAAGATAAGATAATCCTCCAGCACTGTTTAGTTATCACACGCGGTATAAACAGCCACCCTCTCTTCATCTCCTGAGAATGCAATTATGAATGATTAGAGGAACTGGAAGAAACTCCTTGTTCCGCAGGAGATCACAGAATCATAGAATCATAGAACAACCAGGTTGGAAGAGACCCATCGGATCGTCGAGTCCAACCATTCCTATCAAACACTAACCCATGTCCCTCAGATCATGGACCCTGTCTTCATCTCTGCTTGGTGACTGTCAGGAGGGCTGCGGATCTAAGGCTTTTATGTCTCTTCAGGGCGATTTGCTGAGGTCTCGACGTGATTTGAGTCTTTTAACATAACCCAAACTTTTAATTCCGTGAGCAGTTATTGCCATTAGAGCTTTTCTTGCCTTTGTGTCAGTTCCCTACAGTGAGAGCCATTGCTGTGCTGGGAGAAGAGCCGGGAGGTCTGCTTTAACACGCCAGGATAATTTAACCCATGCTGGGAGAGGGAGAAGGAGCACTCGGCAGGCAGGAAGTGCCATAGGGGAGATGGACCCCACACGTGCTTCTCAGTTGGCTGTGGAGATCAAGCTGCGACAGCCAGCTTAGCAAAAGCCCTTGAAACCTGTGTGTGGCTCTTCACTTGCAGCGTCTTCTTATAGAATCATAGAATCACAGAACAACCAGGTTGGAAGGGACCCATCGGATCATCCAGTCCAACCATTCCTATCAAACACTAACCCATGTCCCTCAGCACCTCATCTACCTGTCCCTTAAACCCCTCCAGGGAAGGTGAACCAACTCTCTCCCTGGGCAGCCTATTCCAATGCCCAATGACCCTCTGTGTGAAAAACTTCCTCCTAATCTCCAGCCTAAATCTCCCCTGGTGGAGCTTGAGGCCATTCCCTCTTGTCCTGTCCCTTGGGAGAAGAGCCCAGCTCCCTCCTCTCTACAACCTCCTTTCAGGTAGTTGCAGAGAGTAATGAGGTCTCCTCTCAGCCTCCTCTTCTCCAGGATAAACACCCCCAGCTCTCTCAGCCGCTCCTCATAGGGCCTGTTCTCCAGCCCCTTCCCCAGCTTCATTGCTCTTCTCTGGACTCTCTCCAGAGCCTCAACATCCTTCTTGTGCTGAGGGGCCCACAACTGAACACAGGATTCAAGGAGCGACCTCCCCAGTGCTGAGTCCAGAGGGAGAATCACCTCCCTGGCCCTGCTGGTCACACCATTTCTGATCCAAGGCAGGATGCCATTGGCCTTCTTGGCCACCTGGGCACACTGCTGGCTCATGTCCTTGGCTTGCATCATAGTCTGGAACTGGTTTTAAAGGGAAAACCTGGCTCTGCCGAAGCAGCCGTGGTCAGCAGTGATGTGCCCTACCCCTTATCTAGAACCTTTCACTAATGAGTTTTAAAGTGCTTCACGGGGAGGTCAGAGGTATCATCCTCCTTTAACGAGAGGGGAATTATTACTCATTCTTGACGCGTCTCTCTGGCTACTCTTTTGTTACCGAGTCCCTGTAGCAGCAGAGAGATCTCTTCCACTCAAATTTATCTGTGGGGAAGGATGCTGGAGCGGTGACAAAATGACAGCACTGGTTGGAGACCTGTGCCTGCCGCAGAGCAGCGGTTAACTCGGCCAGAGGAATGTTTTGCCAGTTTGTCTCTGTTATTTTTTGTTTGTTTGTGTGTTCAGCAGAGCACTCTGTTATCTTCCGCCCGTCCTGACGCCATGCTTTTCCTGTTTAAAATTCCTACTTCTGATTTTCCCTTTGGGTTTTTGGTAGTGTTTTTTTGGGGGGTTGTTTTCTTTCTTTCTTTCTTTCTTTTTTTTTTTTTTCTCTTTTGCTTCCCCGTTTGTTCCAGTGTTATGTTCCCAGCACCATTCGCCAAAAGATATCTAATGAAAGCATTTGAGGACATCAGCAGTCAGTGTCTCTGCCTCCTTCGAATATAGAATCATAGAACAACCAGGCTGGAAGAGACCCAATGGATCATGGAGTCCAACTATTCCTATCAAAATATGTCCTCCCCATGCAATTCTTGCTTCAATTCTCTCTCTTACAAACAGGGCTGAATACTTCCCTGTCTCATTAATGGCTTTTTACCTGATAATTCCTCTTTGCAAAGAGACCTCAGAACACGAACACACTGAGAGCAAATGTGTATCTTGCACGAGAGAATGAAAGTTGGAGGAGAAGCACAAGCTCCTTCATGCTGCGGGTCCAGTGCCTTGTGCTGTGAGCTTGTTGAGGCTCTGGAGTGAGTCCAGAGGAGAGCAACGAAGCTGGTGAAGGGGCTGGAGAAGAAGAGGAGCAGCTGAGAGAGCTGGGGGTGTTTATCCTGGAGAAGAGGAGGCTGAGGGGAGACCTCATTGCTCTCTGCAACTCCCTGAAAGGAGGTTGTGGAGAGGAGGGAGCTGAGCTCTTCTCCCAAGGGACAGGATGAGAGGGAATGGCCTCAAACTCCACCAGGGGAGGGTCAGGCTGGACATTAGGAAAAATTTTTCACAGAAAGTGTCATTGGTCACTGTCAGAGGCTGCCCAGGGAGGGGATGGAGTCACCTTCCCTGGAGGTGTTTAAGGTGTGGGTGGACGAGGTGCTGAGGGACATTGTTTAGTGTTTGATAGGAATGGTTGGACTTGATGATTCGATGGGTCTCTTCCAACCTGGTGATTCTATGATTCTCTGAATTCCCATCAGTCAGAGCAGTAAGGGTCCACCTTTTTATGCAGTTTTGGTGACGCCTGGGACAAATTTGGAATATTTAGTTGGGAATAGTAAAGGAGAATTGTAAGACAGTGTGAAAGAATTGAAAAATCAAGTGTCTGCATGTGGGGCAGAGTAACAACAGAAGAGAAACAACAGAAGAGAAGCAACAGAAGAAGCAGCATTGCTTTCTCGAGGACTGAAGTAATCCTTGTCCATCAAAAAGTCAAGTTCCCGTGGCTTGGATCTCAGTGCTGTGAATACCAGCAGGAATGCTAAGGAGGCAGTTCTGTGCCTCACTCTCTCTCTCACACACACAAACGCACTCAGTACTTTGTAAAGATGCTCCTTTGTCCCTCTCCCCATGGGAAATGTGCTTTCAACCCAGATTGAAATGACTCTGCAAACTGCAGCTTCCAATTCAGAAGTCGGTGTTGTTAGCGACACACTGTGCAGATCATTTTGGCAACAGCTCTGAGCAAACACACCAGAAAAAAAAAAGCACTTTGGGTGAATGGCAAAGAAGCAAACAACCTGAATTCACTGTAATGAACTTTTTTGGAAGTCTGGAAGAGTGTTTTCGTGGCAGGGACTATTTTAAAATACATCCTGGGAATACAGAACTTGGATAACAAACAAACAAAAAAAAAAACCCCAGCAAATCCCAACCCCTTGGACAATGGTGGAGATCTAAGAGCTATTCGTGCTTGTTCCAAGGTCATGAATTAATACCAGGGAGGAGCGACTCGAAGGAATCATCATCCCCTCACCCAGACAATCCCAGATTTTTCAGGTTGCCTCGAAGTCTGCTCTCCCAGTACAGTCCCTGATTTGTGGCGTTCAGCTTTTTATAGTTCTGCTTATCCTAGCATTTAAGGTATTTTCAAACTTTCATAGGCTTTAATTTGTTACGTTTGGAATGAGATGCTGGGTTTAGCACATACAAAGGGTGTTTTCCTTGGAGATGTGACGAGCGATTCAGTGAGGAGGAACTTCTGCTCGTGGCCACCTTCCATCTCGCAGGTAGAGCGAAGCTCAGCGATTCCCGGGGGGGAGCAGTCCCATCAAAAGGCTCATGTGGACAAGGAACACCTCAGACCATCGGCAGAGCTGAGCCCTTCACCGCCAAAAAGCCCTGATCTGCCCAGTCCCACCAGGCTGGGAAGGGTGTCCAACTAGGTTCAGACAAGCTCACTTCTCCACTGGATCTCATCCATTCCTTGTGAAATCCCAAGGAAATCTGGGAGGTGAAGGAATGCTGTTTCACCTTCCCTGGAGGTGTTCACCTTCCCTGGAGGTGTTTAAGGCACAGGTGGATGAGGCGCTGAGGGACATGGGTTAGTGTTTGATAGGAATGGTTGGACTCGATGATCCGATGGGTCTCTTCCAACCTGGTTGTTCTGTGATTCTATGATTCACCCACCCTGCCATGGAGTGTCACCTGCTTTGGTGCCACTTCTCTCCTGAGAGAATTGACAGAGAAAGTTCAACAGTGAGAAGATTATTCGCTTCAGGGAAAGAGTCCAGACTTGGGCAATGAAGGGAATTCCTTGCACAGTTCTGTTCTTCTGTGTATCCATCCCACACTTCTTTAGGCATTTCAGTCCATGGGATACCTGGAGCAGGAGCGTAGTTGCTTTTGGCTCCCTCTCTAGTGGAGGAATGCAGGTGAACACCTCCAGGGATTAATTAAGATCTTAAGGAGTAATTAAGGACTTAGGCAGTGCCCACTGGAGATGCATACACCTCTCCGCTTACTGAGCAGGGAGCCTAAGGGTGACCAGATGCGTCATCTCTGGCCTGGAGAAGGGCTGGTGCTTCTCTGAGGAAGGAATTTGACTGCCATTCATTCTGCATCCCTTTTTACTGATGCTGTGGTAAATGACCGTCTCTGATGAAAGATCTTAAGCTGTTTTCAACTTTTCCTGCTACTTATGAGGCGCTGAGGGACATGGTTTAGTGTTTGATAGGAATGGTTGGACTCAATGATCCGATGGGTCTCTTCCAACCTGGTGATTCTATGAGTCTATGAATCTTGGCTTGGGAGCCACTCGCATTCCCTCTCTGGTTCTGTATCAAATAAACAGAGAGCAAGAACTTTTCATGCTTCAGCCAGGGTTGTTCTACAGTGACCGTTCTCCCCCTGCGCTGAAGAAAACTCCGTGTTAGGGTGTGCCAGCCAGCTCGGAGGAGGCACTTGGCATGTGTCTCATCAACCCGTGCAGTGACGCTGCAGGAATCGGCCACCAGCAGAAGACAGCCCAGGGCTTCCTGGGCAGGCGCCTGGATCTTCTGCAAGGTGACAAAGGTGACAGCTTCAGCCTGGACTGGACTTCAAGTTGGGCTGCTTACAGGATGAGATGGATGAGAGCTCTAAGGTGTCAGGTTGGTCCTGAGCTCCTGAACACCACGAGCACCTACCCCAAGGAGTCGGCATAAGTGTCCGAATCCTCTTGGAGAAGGTTCCTGCAATCAATGCAGTGCTTGAAAGCAAGAAGAAGGCAAAGCACGTGTCCGTGCATGAGGCTGAAACTCTGATGCTTAGATGAGTGTTGTCTGTTTAGCTGAGTTTGCTTGCTTGGAGACTCAATACTGTGTAAGTCAGCAAGATGAGATTTGAGAAACCCTCTGCTGTATCACAGAGCTCCTCGTCCTCGACAGATCGAACATGTGGCAAAATATGGGAAGGGTTCAGTGTGCTGCCAGGAGGAGAAGGACCTGGGAGTGTTGGTCGATAGCCAACTGAAGATGAGCCAGCAGTGGCCCAGGTGGCCAAGAAGGCCAATGGCATCTTGCCTGTATCAGAAACAGCATGACTAGCAGGGCCAGGGAGGTTATTCTCCCTCTGGACTCAGCACTGGTGAGGCCGCTCCTTGAATCCTGTGTTCAGTTCTGGGCCCTCAGCACAAGAAGGATGTTGAAGCTCTGGAGCGAGTCCAGAGAAGAGCAATGAAGCTGGGGAAGGGACTGGAGAAGAAGAGGAGCGGCTGAGAGAGCTGGGGGTGTTTCTCCTGGAGAAGAGGAGGCTGAGGGGAGATCTCATTGCTCTCTGCAAGTCCCTGAGAGGAGGTTGTGGAGAGGAGGGAGCTGGGCTCTTCTCCCAAGGGACAGGGGACAGGACAAGAGGGAATGGCCTCAAGCTCCACCAGGGGAGGGTCAGGATGGACATTAGGAAAAACATTCTTCACAGAAAGGGTCATTGAGCACTGATAGAGACTGCCCAGGGAAGTGGTTGATTCACCTTCCCTGGAGACATTTAAGGGACAGGTGGACGAGGTGCTGAGGGACATGGTTACACTCCTTGCTGGGTGAAGCCACCTGCTGAGGTCCAGAGCCAGTCAGTGGTTTGCTTCTTGCTCTCCAGAATTCACTTACTGTGAGCTCTCTCTTCTCGGGAGAGATCCTGCCCCATCTGCATCAGGACAACTTGCACCGAAACCCATCCCACCTTTCCCATAAAGCTTTCATTATTGCGCTTGGCGAACACAATGACAGAGATTGCAAAAACAAACAAACGAGAAGAGGAACCTTTAAAGTGGGAGTGGGGAGGTGGCTCTTGAGAAATGATCTTCCATAAGATTAGGAGGCTGCTGCATAAAAATGCAGCCTTCCCTATAATGCCATTAAAATGCAGTGCACCTCAGGCCAGAAAACCAATCTGGGAGCTATTTTTAGGAAGCGCGTTGGTTTGGGAAAGTCTCAGAGGAATTCCTTTGCTCTCTGTCCCATCTATAAACCAAAATTGTGGGTCCGAACTCCAGTTCTCTGCAAGCGCAGAGTTGGGGTCAAAATAAGTCATTTCCCGTTCCTTGATTTGCATTTTCCAACTAGAAAACAAGTCAATAAACACAAATATGTATGAGGCAGCCTATAGTCATGAAAATTCCTGCTGAAGGTTTTGTGGAAGATCAGCCTGTAGGTAGAGAAGAGCTTGGGACGAGGATTTGGATGAAGATTTTGCTGAATAAGCACAGAGCAAGAGGCATCTTCTACCTCTGGTGGAACTTGTTCGCGCTCAAGAAAAAAAGTTTTGGGGACAGGATTGGGAACCCTTCAGCCCTGTTGATATCAGTGAAGGCTCTGACACGGGTTAGACATGATGTTAAATCTTGAAGGTTAGTCTTTACAAAGAATTTTTACTCATGGAAGAACTGGCTCCCGAGTCATAGCAGAGGCCGTATCCTTTATCCAGGCTCTATGGGACTGTCCCATCCTGCATCCCTTTGGCAAAGAGAAGAAATAGGAAACGTTACACGTGGGTGAACTTCCATGTACTTTGTTCCATCTCTCTGCAAAGTGTTAGCTAGTGCTTCTGGTATCATTTTGGATGAAAAGTTCTCCTTGACATTTAATTATTATCAGAATTAGTCATTAGTACTGTCGTCATCGCGAGGAGTTTTCCACTGATGTAGTAGGACCGGACCTTGGAGCCTGAGTTAGCTCAGCACTTCTCATGTGTTTGTAGGAAGGAGGTTCTGTTTGGCACGTAGCACGTGAGAAATATTGTATGGGGAACAGTTTCGGCCGAGGAAATTTATCAAACCCCAAACTTCTTTTAGGCTCCTTTCAGAGAATTTCTTTACCTTATAGGAGTGTCCAAGAGCTCATCTTTACTGAAGGACTAGAAATGGACCCAGAGTCCAGTCCTTATGCTTGCTGAGCTGTTAGAAAGGTGCCCAGCTCTTGATTTTGAATCCCAAAATCCAGGAAAATCATAGAATCATAGGATCACCAGGTTGGGAGAGACCCACTGGATCATCGAGTCCAACCATTCCTATCAAACACTAACCCATGTCCCTCAGCACCTCCTCTACCTGTCCCTTAAACCTCTCCAGGGAAGGGGACTCAACCCCCTCCCTGGGCAGCCTCTGACACTGCCCAATGACCCTTTCTGTGAAGAATTTTTTCCTAATGTCCAGCCTGAACCTTCCCTGGCAGAGCTTGAGGCCATTCCCTCTTGTCCTGTCCCCTGTCCCTTGGGAGAAGAGCCCAGCTCCCTCCTCTCCACAACCTCCTCTCAGGGAGTTGGAGAGAGCAATGAGGTCTCCTCTCAGCCTCCTCTTCTCCAGGATAAACCCCCCCAGCTCTCTCAGCCTCTCCTCTTGTTCTCCAGCCCCTTCCCCAGCTTCGTTACTCTTCTCTGGACTCTCCTTCAAAGGAATGTTGATGAAACAGTGTTTTTTTGCAAATCTTCCACATTTCCACAAGTACTCACTGGCTCATGATTTCTCCCTGATGAATTTGGGTGCCTTATCATATTTGGGTGTGTAATCATATTGTTCAGGCTGGATGGGGCTCTGCTCTAGTTGGAGGTGTCCCTGCCCATGGCAGAGGAACCGACTGGATTTTAAGGTCCTTTCCAAGCCAAACCATTCTGTGATTCTAAGGCTCTACGATCTCAGCTTAGCTCTGCCGGCTGGTTGCAGCAGCATCCTTTGCTGATGGGTTTGATGCTGTAGAGCGTCTCTTCTTGCGGCACAGAATCATAGAATCATAGAACAACCAGGTTGGAAGGGACCCATCGGATCTTCTAGTCCAACCATTCCTATCAAACACTAAACCAAGTCCCTCAAGACCTCATCCACCCGTCCCTTAAACACCTCCAGGGAAGGGGAATCAACCACCTCCCTGGGCAGCCTGTTCCAATGTCCAATCACCCTTTCTGTGAAAAACTTCCTCCTAATCTCCAGCCTAAATCTCCCCTGACGGAGCTTGAGGCCATTCCCTCTTGTCCTGTCCCTGTCCCTTGGGAGAAGAGCCCAGCTCCCTCCTCTCTACAACCTCCTTTCAGGTAGTTGTAGAGAGCAATGAGGTCTCCTCTCAGCCTCCTCTTCTCCAAGATAAACACCCCCAGCTCTCTCAGCCGCTCCTCATAGGGCCTGTTCTCCAGCCCCTTCACCAGCCTCGTCGCTCTTCTCTGGACTCGCTCCAGAGCCTCAACATCCTTCTTGTGCTGAGGGGCCCACAACTGAACACAGGATTCAAGGAGCGGCCTCACCAGTGCTGAGTCCAGAGGGGGCATCACACAGGAACCGAGGGATGGAGGCTCCTGCTAAGCTTGCAGAGGACCTCACACAGTGGCACGATGCCCGTACAGTCAACTCGGGCTTGGGGGGAGATGATGCCCCGAACCCAGGCAAACATCCCCAGCTCAGCCCTTTGGGAACTGGGTGCTCCCAGCTCCCCCCCTGCTCCGCCTCAGTGTCTTTCCGCTGCCCCAGGCGCTGACTTTCCTGACTGAGATACCAGAGATGGATTATCTACTGGCTGTTTCCAGACTGCTGTTTGTTTGGAGAAATCATATTGGAGATAAGATGTTAAAAGACAGATAATTAAGTTTCCTTGATATGAGTGTAATTCCGAATTGAGATTTAAATAGCCTGCTTTGAATTATGCCTTCTGCGCCTCTCGCTGGCTTTGCTTTGGGTCTCTGCTGAGGGAGACGAGGGGGAGAGCCCTGCATTGTTGACATTTGCTCTACAAAAACATTTCCAGCTCTTCTCGAGGCCTTTTTTTCAGAGAAAGAAACCAGTTCAACCACTTTGCCATGAACGTTGCATTCTTTATGGAGCCCAAGAGCAGACTGGGCTGGCTGGGATTCAGTCCTTTGCTTTTCTCTCATTAACACCTCTTCGTCTCACGCTGGGGAAGTCTGGGAAGTTCCATCTCGAACAGAGGGCAAATTGAACGGCGAGGAGACCCTCCCTAACAATGTGCAAAGCCCTTACACATGAACGTAAAAGCAAATAGCAAAGCCTTCCAAACCTGAGGGCTCCGCCGTCAATTATGGCAGCCGGGGAAGTGTAATAAACTTTTTAAGCAGCGCTGATCGATGTGGGGTTCTGTTTACTCTGTTGCTCCAGCAATAAACGCTCTGTCACGCCAGCCCCTCCGTTGCGTGGTCTGGGATAACGCAGAGATGTGTGTGAGCTGAGCTTGACGCTGGCAACTGAGAGAGCTGGAGGTGTTCGACCTGGAGAAGAGGAGGCTGAGGGGAGACCTCATTGCTCTCTCCAACTACCTGAAAGGAGGTTGTGGAGAGGAGGGAGCTGGGCTCTTCTCCCAAGGGACAGGACGAGAGAGAATGGCCTCAAGCTCCACCAGGGGAGGGTCAGGATGGACATTGAGAAAAAAATCTTCACAGAAAGAGTCATTGGACGGTGTCAGAGGCTGCTGAGGGAGGGGGTTGATTCACCTTCCCTGGAGGGTTTAAGGTGTGGGTGGACGAGGTGCTGAGGGACATGGGTTAGTGTTTGGTAGGAATGGTTGGACTTGATGATCTGGAGGGTCTCTTCCAACCTGGTTGTTCTATGATTCTATGAGCTGCTGCTTTCCTGTTCTGAACGCGCTGTGTCACAAGCAGGGGATGCAGACTGGGGGATGGGGGATGCCAACCCGAGAGCCTTTCTGATTCTGTGCCCTTTCTGAACGCCTGATGGGGAAGAGGATGGTCACCCATCATCCTCCCATTCTGTAAATGGGTAGTTAAATCACCTTCCCTGGAGGTGTTTAAAGGACGAGTGGATGAGGTACCGAAGGACATGGTTTAGTGACTGATGGAAATGGTTGGACTCGATGATCCAGTGGGTCTTTTCCAACCTGGTGATTCTACGATTCTATATGAAGAAGCGACTGAGAAGTGAGTTCAAAGCAGAGATGTTTGGGTGATCACACAGCCACAGTTATCCCATATCTGCCAGTAACCAAGCTGTCTTGCTAACTTGAGCTTTCTGAAGATAGTTTTCTGGTTTGAATCACATTTCTGAAGCTGGGTAAGAGTCAACTGAATACCGAGTAACTTTTAAACCCACAGCAAATTAACCCCACGGCCTCCGATAGTCTCTGCTGAGCAGCTCTGCATGGTTAAGGCCTGACCTTCACTCACAGGAGCCGAAGACCAGGGCAAAGGACTTGCCATCTTTCTAACCTTGGTGCCCGAGTGCTGTTGGCGTCAGCATAGAGGTCTGGGGCTGCCCAGAGCCTCTGAACGCGCCAGGGCCGATGCAGACAGTCAGCAAACATCTTCATGTGCTTAGAAGGGCACCGGGTCAGGGAAATTTTTCATGGGGGAAGACATCGCCCCATGCTCTGTTTTCCACCTGCGTTTCAGGCTGTCCAGCTGATTACGGAGAGATTACATAGAGAAGAGGCAGAGCAGCACTTATCGACTTTGTTTTGCTGTTAGGCAGAAGCTTTCTTTTCTTTGCATTAAAAAAAGATTTTGTGTGTGTGTCTGTGTGTGTGTGTCTCTGTGTGTGTGTGAGAGGCTGATGGACTGTGTAGCTTTGAAATTCGAGTGGGCTCCTCTAGGCTATGTTTACGCTACAGCATAATTTGTGTGTGTGAAAGAGCCTCTACTTCTGTTTCAGCAACATTATGAGGATGGAAGTAATACCCTGCGACAGCCTCTCCCCCTGCTCTGTGGCACGTTTCTGGAGTGCTTGTTCAAGTCCTGGCTGAGCACAACGGCCGAGTGTGCCCTGAGTGAAAGGGGAGACCTTCTGGAAAAGCAGCTCCTGCCCCACACTCACATCCAACCCCCTTTTGTGGTCATTGCCTTCCAGAGCCTTGGGTCACCGAGGGCTCCAGATCCCTGCTTATTTCTCTCCCCAAATTGTCATTGGGTCACTTGGCCACACAAGCCTTGCTCAACCCACATCATCATTAAGGTGCTGAGGGATGTGGGTTAGTGTTTGATAGGAATGATTGGACTTGGTGAGCTGGTGGGTCTCTTCCATCCTGGTTGTTCTATGATTCTGTGGTTCTAAATCCCTATGAGACCAAGCGTTGTTAGTGCTGTTCTTAATGAACAACTTAATCATACGTTAAAAATGAACCAGCTTAGAATAACTTCCTAATCTGCTCCTCGGATGCCATTAAAACAAACAGGTCTGTTAACGGGGTGAGTTTCAAACACCCTGCAACTGCAGCTCAGCTAGATTTCGGGTTATTGAGTGCGCTGGGATGTGTTTCCCACAGGGGGAAAGCACAACTGGAAGCCTCAGATTGCACTAAAAACTGTAACAGCTTAACCTCTCGCAACCGTATTTGATGGTCATTTGTCTCCTTCCTAGACAAAAATGATAATCTACAGAGAGCAGGGCCGATGCCAACCTTCGGACATGCCAGCTGGGGGCTGAGAACGCGATAGGCAGGAAAAAAAATTGCTGGGAGAAGGCTCTGGCTGTATCTGCTTCCCAAGTTTCCCATGGCCAGAAATGAAATGTGGACCCCGGCACCTCGGTGTCTGGCTCCAGCTCTAAAGTGGTTTCCACTCGTTATAGAACATGCTGACAGCCTCTTCAGATAAGTAGGGCAAGGCAAGGGCACTCAGGCACTTGGCAGCCGGGAATTCAGCCGTCCTGCCTGGCTGGCTTCAGGACCAGCTTCTGAACCCCACTTACGGGGAGCGTTTCCACCACCGAAGAGGCACCTGATCCATAAATCCCTTCGGTAATTTGAAGCTCATGAAATAAAATCAATAGAACAGGACACTTGGAAGCCCTCAAATCCATGACTGTAAATGGAAGAAGGGGAAGCCACTAGTGAATGCAAACTGACTTCCATCTCTTCTCCCAGGATTCCAAGCTGTCCATCCATCCTAGGTTTTTATACCATTGCCCATCACTATAAATCCCATCGAATAGTTCGCAGCCCTCAAACCTGTAATGGCCTTCATGGAATTTCTGCTTCCAGGCTAAACCCCCCCAGCTCTCTCGGCCGCTCCTCATCAGGCCTGTTCTCCAACCCCTTCACCGGCTTCGTTGCTCTTCTCGGACTCACTCCAGAGCATCAACATCCCTCACACACACACAACCTGGTTGTTCTGTGATTCTGTGTTCCTAGCTTCTCCTTCTGGATTCACAACTAGGATAAACCCGTCTTTAGGTCTTAATCCTGGGACACTGATTGTAGAATTGTGGAATGGTTTGGCTTGGAAGGAACCTTAAATCCATCCAGTTCCATCCCCTGGGGAAGGGGCTGGAGAACAGGCCCTATGAGGAGCGGCTGAGAGAGCTGGGGGGTTTATCCTGGAGAAGAGGAGGCTGAGGGGAGACCTCATTACTCTCTACAACTACCTGAAAGGAGGTTGTAGAGAGGAGGGAGCTGGGCTCTTCTCCCAAGGGACAGGAGACAGGACGAGAGGGAATGGCCTCAAGCTCCAACAGGGGAGATTTAGGCTAGACATTAGGAGGAAGTTTTTCACGGAAAGGGTCATTGGGCATTGGAATAGGCTGCCCAGGGAGGTGGTTGATTCCCCTTCCCTGGAGGTGTTTAAGGGACGGGTGGATGAGGTGCTGAGGGACATGGTTTAGTGTTTGATAGGAATAGTTGGACTCGATGATCCGATGAGTCTCTTCCAACCTGGTTGTTCTATGATTCTATGATTCCATGACAGGGACACCTCCCACCAGACCAAGGTGCTCAAGGCTCAAACTGATGCTCAGTTTCTTCCTCCATTTCCTTATATCTTTTTTTTTCCCATCATAAGCTCGGGCAAGTCAGTTCTATTTGCTTTGTTTCTCCAGGTAAGGAGGAGCGGCAGCAGCTCTCTGCTTGGAAAGGGTCTGTGGGCACAGCCGGGGAGGTGCGTGTGTGCAAAGGGATGCACAAGATCTCACTGAGAGACGGCATAAAAGAGCTTTGAGTTGCAAACACTCTGCCATTCTGGGCATCTGGAGGTTCTTTGTCAGGCAAAGTGATATTATTTTAAGGGAAGGAGAGTGTTTTCCTAGGGACAGGTTCTGCTCCTTAAGAAACACTTCAGATATTATTACTTCACACAGATCTCTGGCTGGGGAAAAACAGAATTTAAAACCAGCCAGAACTGTTAAAATTTATGATCCCAAAATATATTCTGTCAAAATATTTATACCATAAACTAGCAGCATTAACTGTCCCCTCATACTGCTCCTGGGAAAGGAGGGAGAGGAATCTGAGATGTCTGATGTGTAAATTCCTTCAATTATTGCTGGTTTATTGCCTGACACAGCAACAAAAAGTGGCTTTACTGTTTGAATGGATATAGATCTGAAAGAATTGCTGTGGCTGAACGGTGCTTCTGTGGGTGTTTTCTAAGTGACGTTTCCAGAGGTAGCTACACACATATTTCACGTCTCAGCCCACATGCCAGCACACGTTGTTACCCTCCGATTGCTCAGGAGTTGAGCAAGCAGGTTCGGCTCCCTCCGAATTGTGTGGCCACAGAAAGGGACCCGAGGGTTTTGTGTGTGAAAATACAAGCTTGAAATATGTATGCGCCGAGACTCCGAGGCTTTGATCTTCATGGCTTTGCCTTCCCTTTGATGCGAAGTCGTGCAAAGTTTGTGCAAAGCTGTGTAAAACCCGCATTGATCCTTGATACTAGCATAGACTATGTGTCCTCTGTGAAGTGTCCTCTCCACCTTTCCCATCCTACACCATTTCCTATACATTTACTGCATCCTGCACCTGTGCCCAGGTGGCCAAGAAGGCCAGTGGCATCTTGGCTTGGATCAGACACGGTGTGACCAGCAGGGCCAGGGAGGTGATTCTCCTTCTGTACTCAGCACTGGTGAGACTGCTCCTCGAATCCTGTGTTCAGTTGTGGGCCCCTCAGCACAAGAAGGATGTTGAGGCTCTGGAGTGAGTCCAGAGAAGAGCAACGAAGCTGGTGAAGGGGCTGGAGAAGAAAAGGAGCGTCTGAGAGAGCTGGGGAGGGGGGTTATCCTGGAGAAGAGGAGGCTGAGGGGAGACCTCATTGCTCTCTCCAACTCCCTGAAAGGAGGTTGTGGAGAGGAGGATGCTGGGCTCTTCTCCCAAGGGACAGGGGACAGGATGAGAGGGAATGGCCTCAAGCTCTGCCAGGGCAGGTTCAGGCTGGACATTCAGAAAAAATTCTTCACAGAAAGGATCACTGGGCAGTGCCAGAGGCTGCCCAGGGAGGGGGTTGAGTCCCCTTCCCTGGAGGTGTTTAAGGGACGGGTGGACAAGGTGCTGAGGGACATGGTTTAGTGTTTGATAGGAATGGTTGGACTCGATGATCCGGTGGGTCTCTTCCAACCTGGTTATTCTATGATTCTATGAGTTGCAGTGACAGAGGGACAGGCATCTCTCACCCTGCACGTGGGACTTGCCGACCAGCATTTCCCTCCCTCTGGGCTGCAGCAGGTCTGCAACAAAGCAACCACCATCTCCAATTCCCACCACCCCCCAGCACCAGACTTGAACTCTCTGCTACCGGATCGCTCTAGGGAAAGCAACCAGTTCTGCAATCATTCATGGAAAAAAAAGAATTATTCTGCTTCCTGGAATTATTACTCTCCGTCTTATCACTTATCTCTTAATTCCCAATGCTTTTGGATGGGAAGCAGCAGATAGACGGGAGCCCATTACACACATGATTGAAGACGCAGGGTTCCACTGTCGTCTTATTTTATTGTTTCACAGAAGTTTGGGTCTAACACAGGGGTTGTTAATAATTGCATTCGTTCGACTGCAAATGCCTGCAACACAGGGCACCTATGAGTTTATTTGTCTTGGCAAAGGGTGTCCTGTATGTACAAAGCATCTCTAATATTTGTAACAAGTTGAAAAGTGGTGATGGCTGGAGATGGCAGTGAAATACGTCCCAGGGTAAGAACCCTCAGCAGGGAGCGGGTGTTGTTGCACTGGACCTTAATCCAGCAGAGGTGCTGGAGCGGAGTCCTGGGCTGCCTTCCCAAGCGTCTGCCAACCCCAGCTCACGAGATTCCCTTAGAAAACCAGCAAATATTCCTTTGATAGGAATGGTTGGACTCCATGATCCGCTGGGTCTCTTCCAACCTGGTGATTCTATGATTCTAAATGTGTGTTCTTTGAAATCATAACAGGGGAGTTCTTCTTTTGTGCCTTCTCCCTTTTGCAGTATTGGGGTCCATGGGGTTTATGCTTCTCTCTGTAACTGGGAAGGCTAGAAAATGCCTTCAGAAAAAAAATGAAATCTGATGTTCTGGTAGATTCACGAGTCTCCCAGGACCAAGGCCTTGCAGAAACCATCAGGTCTGAGGCTACATTCGTAAGAGTTGGCAATGGCAAGGATTTTGTGTCCAAGGCTTTGTGCAAGTGAAAACCCTGATTTTCATTTGTCTGGAAATTATAGGGTGTGATAAGGAAACAAAGTGCGTGGAAAATGCGGCCAAGGAAAAGCAGTTTGCTGCTTCCAAAGTGAGGATAAGGTCCTGTAAAAACGTGTTCCATTAGAGCTGAAAGCCACTGATTGTCCTGACCCAGGTGGAGGGCCTTGCACTTGGCCTTGTTGAGCCTCCTGAGGTTCACACAGCTCCACTTCTCCAGCCTGTCCAGATCCTTCTGGATGACATCTCGTCCTTCTGGAGACCTCATTGCTCTCTGTAACTCCCTGAAAGGAGGTTGTGGAGAGGAGGGAGCTGGGCTCTTCTCCTAAGGGACAGGGGACAGGAAGAGAGGGAATGGCTTCAAGCTCCACCAGGGGAGGGTCAGGCTGGACATGAGGAAAAAAATTTTCATGGAAAGGGTCACTGAGCAGTGGTAAAGGCTGCCCAGGGAGGTGGTTGAGTCACCTTCCCTGGAGGGGTTTAAGGGACGGGTGGACAAGATGCTAAGGTCTCCCCTCAGCCTCCTTTTCTCCAGGATAAACACCCCCAGCTCTCTCAGCCATTCCTCTTCTTCTCCAGCCCCTTCCTCAGCTTCGTTGCTCTTCTCTGGACTCGCTCCAGAGCCTCAACATCCTTCTTGTGCTGAGGGGCCCACAACTGAACACAGTTTCTTTGCCTCAAGCTCCACCAGGGGAGGTTCAGGCTGAACATTAGGAAAAAATTTTTCATGGAAAGGGTCATTGGGCAGTGGCAGAGGCTGCCCAGGGAGGGGGTTGAGTCACCTTCCCTGGAGGTGTTTAAGGGATGGGTGGACGAGGTGCTAAGGGACATGGTTTAGTGTTTGATGGGAATGGTTGGACTTGATGATCCGATGGGTCTTCCCCAACCTGGTGATTCTGATTCCAACACCCTGTGCACTGGCAGGTGTCGCTGGCAGCTCCCACATCCCCGGCTGCCGAGGTGGGAGGGAGCAGGGCTGCCTGGCACGGGTTGAAGGAGAGACGTGCTGGGATTTCACTGATACTGCACATGAGGCCAACCGGTGTGGGTTGGTTTTTTTTTTTTTCCCTCAGCAATGTCTGTCATGGTTGACGCAGGCAGGGTTTGAATGTCCTCAGGCAGCAAATGTGTGAGGAGTTAGCGATCGCTTGTTACTCGCTGGCACCAGAGCAGGAGCCGTGCCAAGGCTTTGGTTGTGAAACCTAAACCTGCGCGAGCCAAGTGTCGCTGGTGTGAGAGAGAGGTCAGGTTCAGGAAAGCTGCAGAGCGCGAGGGCTCAAACCCAGGAGCGTCTGGGCCAGCCCTGAGCAGTTCAAGAGCAGGTTTCAACTTGCCCACGATTCTGAACCGTTTCTGCTTTGAGTGATTGGTACAAATGTCGTTTGTTTTCCGCTGAGACCATGCCCAGGTTTTAAGAAGAACTGTAGAAAAATGCCAAGCGTGTGTAAAATAAGATTGCAGAGGAGTTGTCTGGGATAATAATAGGCCCTGTGAGGAGCGGTTGAGAGAGCTGGGGGTGTTTATCCTGGAGAAGAGGAGGCTGAGGGGAGACCTCATTGCGCTCTCCAACTCCCTGAAAGGAGGTTGTGGAGAGGAGGGAGCTGGGCTCTTCTCCCAAGTGACAGGATGAGAGGGAATGGCCTCAAGCTCCTCCAGGGGAGATTTAGGCTGGAGGTTAGGAGGACATTTTTCACGGAAAGGGTGATTGGGCATTGGAATAGGCTGCCCAGGGAGGTGGTTGATTCCCCTTCCCTGGAGGTGTTTAAGGGACGGGTGGATGAGATCTTGAGGGACATGGTTTAGTGTTTGATAGGAATGGTTGGACTCAATGATCCGATGGGTCCCTTCCAACCTGGTTGTTCTATGATTCTATGATTCTATAACTGGAGCACTCCAAGCACACTGGCAGGAGATAAACTGATCTTGGGGAGCATGGGTGCAGCATCACCTTCCCAGGACCGTGCGCAGGACCCAGCTCTCGGCATCAACCTGCTGGGACCCCCAAAATGTGCAGGCAGGTTCCTTTGTGGGGTGGATGCAGCTTGTAAGAGGCTTCTCTTACAACTGGAAGTTTGTCCCTCTGTGCTTGTGGGAAGATGGTGTGAAGAGGGAAGCAAATCTCCTTGAAAAGCTTTGGCTGTGGGCTGAGCTCCCACTTTTCCTACAAAGAGGCTTTAGTGGTACCCAGACAGCCCTTTGCAGCCTGATGTATTTTCTGAAAGGCCATTTGAGCCTAGATAAGAGCGTTTCCAAAGCTATTTGTATCACAGCTCAAGGGCCTGAGAATGAGAGCAGACCTGAGGTTTATCTCCCAGTGGGAAATGAGTAAAATTAGTTTTCCGGAGGGACAGGGTGAGACTGGATGTTTAATAGCCGAACCCTCCAAGTTACAGATCGTGTAAAGTTTAAAGTTGCACTTCACTCTCCAGACCTTGTTTTCCTCCTCTCCTAAACTTTCTCAAGGATAGAATCATAGAATCATAGAACAACCAGGTTGGAAGGGACCCATCGGATCTTCTAGTGCAACCATTCCTATCAAAAAAAAAAAAAAAAAGATGAATCAATACAGAAAGTTTCCAATACAACTCAGCTCCGCAGAGGTCACAGGTGAAGGTTTGAGCAGCTCATTGTGGTATTTGGATCAGCAAATGTGAGTTAAGTTAACTATAACATAAAATAAATCCTCTGAATGTTCGTATGGGGCTTTCACTGGATTTGAATCAGATTTTTCTGGAGGATTCATCTCACGTTCTGATAGTATTTTCCTTTCTCAGGAGAAGGAAGAGGAATGAGAGGAACGTGTGGCAGTGTAGGGTTCCTAGCTTGCTGAAGAGGGCAGGAGGAACCAAATCCTTTACATATAAGCAGAATGACCCAACTGCCTTCCAAAGGAAAACTTTTCTTTTCAGAAGCACTCGAGGCAGTTGTGTGTCCAGCTCTCCAGTCAGCGGGATCGGAGCACCTGATTCCAGCTTGGAGAGCTGAGTCACGGCAAGGCTGCAAATCTGATTCTCCGGCTATGACCAGACTTCTAGGCTTTCGTGTCAGGCAGGATTCGGCCTTATCCAGTCATCCAAAATCCATCTGCTTGTCTCAAGTGAAATCTAATTTGGCACTTTTTTTTTGAGATTTGGCCATCGTTAATGATGCCTGCAATTAACGGCATAACGTAGGTTCTGAGAGCTGATGAACCGGAGTCTGCTTGGCTCTGAAATCGTTTGGATGCTGTTCTTGCAGGAGATGTTTCACCAGGCTCTTCATTTAGGACGAGTCCTAATGAGCATTTGGCTCAAGCACGAACTAATACGCAGGTTATTTAAACATGACCTGAGAGATTATAGGTTGTCGATGTGTGTTAAACAAAACGATATACTCCTGCGGAACTGAAGTGAAATGGTGCCAAACCCAAGCAGGCACCGAGCTAGCAGAAAGCTGGGAGCAGTTGTTTGCTGACCTGTTATTAACTCTGTGTTGTTGCTTTAAAAAGCTGCCTCTTCCTTGGTTTTTCTAGTGCGAATCCAGCCCTCCTGCTCCTCTTGGAAAAGCAGGAAAGCATATTAAGGGCACTGAGAAAAGGTAAACAAACCGGGAGACACGAAGTTTCTTGATACGCTCTAATTGAGCTGGTTTCCTTACTTCGGCTTTGAGAAGGAACAGCCATGAGGCATTCTTGAGAGAGCCAAGTGAACCGTCGTCGTTATCTCAAAAAGGTCTCCTTAATGTCTCGTTAGTGGGGGATCCAAGTCTGCTCCGGCCATTGCCTGGAAGTCTAAGAAAAGAAGTCTACCGGCCCCAGTGATAAAGCTCCCATTTTTAGGCCTTGGGAAGGATGGGGTTGTTGACAGTTCACTCCTGCGAAAATTCAGTGCGGCCCAGTCTCCCGACGGTAGATGGACGGGCTCTATGGCAGCACTAATGCAAAAGGTATGTGATTAGATAGTCCCGTCTCCTATCTGCCCCAGCGCTCTGCTGATAGGCGGCCCTGCTGGTGCTAAATGGGAGCCATCAGAGTTGCCAGACTGACGCCAGGCCCTTCATCAACTGCCTCCCAGATAAGGGGAGAAGGCTGCAATCTCCACGTAGCACAATGTTTCCCCAGTGGGTGAACTTGAGTATTCCTGGCTGCATCTTGCACAGACATCTTGCAGAGCCAAGGGAAGGGATAATATACGGTTTCATACTGTAAGGAGTCCAAAAGTTCAGCGTAAGAGATCCTGCTGCAGCCACACGCAGCTCATGGTTATCTGCCCCGGCTTTAGCCTCCCCTTCAACAAGACCAGCTCTGGTGCCAGCAGAGGAGGACGTACCCCCTTGGAGCGGTGCTGATGCTCCAGGCTCTGAGCCGCCCTGCATTCCTCGGCTGGCGGGAGCCTGCCTGGCCATAGCACACCCCACGCGATAACTCACCTCGTGGTAGAGGTAAAAATAGAAAAAAAAAATGTTCTGCTCCAAAGGACCCGCTTGGTCTCCATAGGGCTGTGCCTAGAAAGCGCTGGCAGGGTCCCCATGGGCAGCCGGTCGTGGGCTCTGCCCTCACAGGAAACCGTTGCTGATGGTTGGACTTGATGATCCAGTGAATCTCTTCCAACCTGATGATTCTGTGATGGTCTCAGCCCTAAAAGACCAAAGCAGGACAGAGTGGACAGCTTCAGCATATACACAATGACAAGGAGGTTGTGGAGAGGAGGGAGCTGGGCTCTTCTCCCAAGGGACAGGGGACAGGGTGAGAGAAAATGGCCTCAAGCTCCACCAGGGGACATCTAGGCTGGACGTTAGGAAAAAAATTTTCCCAGAAAGGGTCATTGGGCATTGGAATAGGCTGCCCAGGGAGGGGGTTGATTCACCTTCCCCGGAGGGGTTTAAGGTGTGGGTGGATGATGTGCTGAGGGACATGGGTTAGTGTTTGATGGGAATGGTTGGATTCGATGATCCAGTGTGTCTCTTCCAACCTGGTGATTCTATGATTCTATCCCCAGGCTGTGAGTTGCTCTGGTTTGTTCTCTGAACGTTGGGTATCAGCATGTGGTGGGAACAGAGCAGCTTTGTCATTACCTGAGACTTTGTGTAGTGGTCTTAGGGTTTGGTTCTCAGACCTGTTGTGCAGACCCAAAGAGATGCCCTTCTATGGGACTCCCACCCGTAGAACATCCAAGTGTTTGGAGACTAGAGCCAGCAGAATCGGCTCTCTCAGCCTGTACGGCCGCTTCTGGTTCCTGCTGCTGCTTAGGAATAAGTGCCATGGCCTGTCTCTCCCTTTTCACGGGGCATGGAATGAGTGGAGGGTGACGCTTCCAGTGCCACATCTGTCTCTGCTGCCTTCCAGGGCTTCAGTCAGAGCAAAGTTTCTTTGCCCGTTGGCTTTACTGCATCCTTTTGGTATGCAGAGAGCTCCAGTGAATAATCCTTCTAAAGGCTTTTCCATGTGGCCGTTAGGACTTGGGCAAGTACATGAAATCCTTCATGAAGCCTGCAGAACCTCCACAATGAGATGTATGTGTTGCAATTAGGATCTCGGGTGCACCAGTTCCAGCTGAATAGTCCAGAAAAAGCTTTGAAGAGAGTTGTGTCTCATCCCATCAGACACCAGCTGTTTCTAGGAACACGCTGGAAGCAGGAGGTAGACAATTGTGTTTCCTCCTTAATCCTTATCTTTTTCCACACCCTAGAAAAAGCTTAGAGCTTATTCATTCATTAAAACACAAGGGAACTTTCCTCTAATCTTTTCCTGGTGACTCACAGGCCCTCTGAGAGCTGCCATCGGAGGTGTGACTGGAGCTTGTGTATGTTGAATCAAGTTTTCTCTGGTCCTTTCAGCTTGGCTGCCTGCACAGTGTGTTCATGGCACAGTGGATTTCCACACTGGCTACGTGCATGCCAAGCACTGGGGTAACGTTTGCAGCCAGTTGTAGGGCTAGTATATCATAGAATCATAGAATCACCAGGTTGGAAGAGACCCACCGGATCATCAAGTCCAACCATTCCTATCAAATACTAAACCATGTCCCTCGGCACCTCATCTACCTGTGCCTTAAACCCCTCCAGGGAAGGGGAATCAACCACCTCCCTGGGCAGCCTGTTCCAGTGCCCAATGACCCTTTCCGTGAAAAATATTTTCCTAATGTCCAGCCTAAACCTCCCCTGGTGGAGCTTGAGGCCATTCCCTCTCGTCCTGTCCCCTGTCCCTTGGAGAAGAGCCCAGCTCCCTCCTCTCTACAACCTCCTCTCAGGTTGTTGGAGAGAGCAATGAGGTCTCCTCTCAGCCTCCTCTTCTCCAGGATAAACACCCCCAGCTCTCTCAGCCGTTCCTCATAGGGCCTGTTCTCCAGCCCCTTCACCAGCTTCGTCGCTGTTCTCTGGACTTGCTCCAGAGCCTCAACATCCTTCTTTTGCTGAGGGGCCCACAACTGAACACAGGATTCGAGGAGCAGTCTCCCCAGTGCTGAGTCCAGAGGGAGAATCACCTCCCTGGCCCTGCTGGTCACACCATTTCTGATCCAAGCCAGGATGAGTTCGTAGGGTTTAAAGCAAGCATGTGCATGCCTCCCTTCGGTAGAAATGGTCTCTTGGTCAGAAGGCAGCCGTCCCCATGGCCAAACGTGGGGCCACGTGGGGCCAAACGTGACCCAGCCAACCGGGCAGCTCGCGAGGGGTGGTGAGCACAGTGGTGTGCTTGATGGGAGCGATGTGTGGGCTCATGTTAGTCATTGTTTGCAAGTATTTGAGTGATGGCCAGGACTGATAGAAATGTCTGCAGAGCCCTGAAGATTCATAACTGTCGGCACACAAGAGCCTCCTACTGAAAATCCTTAACCTTAAATCCTTAAATCCTGGAGTCAGGCCTTTCTTGGCAGCTGCAGGCACCCGGGGCAGGGCTGCGAGTCTTCTCCGCTGCTCTCCTGGGAGGTCCCGCTGCAGCCTGGCCTCTCGGCTCGAAGTTCAGACAAGCCACACCATCAGACATTAGACGTGGTAGGTGTGAAACTCAGTTTAACGGCACAGATCTCCAGATGGGGAAGAACACTGGTGATATTTGCCGCAAACCTTGCACTGGGTAAATAACATAGAATCATACAACATCACACAACTGGACTCATTGCGCCGCATCCGTTTGGTGCTTGTTTGTTCTTCCCTAGCTGTGCTTTTCTTCCTCTGTCTCTATTCAAAACTGCCTTGTACTTGGTTTTGTGATATTTTCCACGGAGCAACTGTTTGCCAGTAATTTTGCAGGGAGGTTGCTGTGAGAATTCACATTAAATCTGGGTCTGATTTCTTTTAGCTGGAGAGTTTAACAAGGTGTGTGGAGCAGGAGATAAGTCAGAGTAGTTTCTTAAAATGTACAACTGAGGTGCAAAGCGTTGCTTAATGTAAGAAAGAAACGAGCAGCCTTTTCATAGAATCACTGGGTTGGAAGAGACCCACTGGATCATCAAGTCCAATCATTCCCATCAATCTATAAACCATGTCCCTCAGCTCCTCGTCCACCCGTCCCTTAAAACCCTCCAGGGAAGGTGACTCAACCCCCTCCCTGGGCAGCCTCTGCCACTGCCCAATCACTCTTTGTGTCAAAAATTTTTTTCCTAATGTCCAGCCTGACCCTCCCCTGGTGGAGCTCGAGCCCATTCCCTCTCGTCCCGTCCAAGGCATGGCTGCCGAGAGCCTGTCTGTCTGTCAGGCCAGGTTTTAGAAGCCACTTTAGAATTTCAGCTTTCATTTCCACACCTGAGAGATTCCGGGTGACCCAGATGTCTCGGAGACTCCTGTCTCGTTGGCTCTTACAACCTCCTGCGCTCTGGGCCTCCTGTCTGGTGCTGATAGGAATGGTTGGACTAGATGATCCGGTGGGTCCCTTCCAACCTAGTTGTTCTATGATTCTATGATGCAGTGGAGTGTGGGTCGTTCGTTTCTGGGAGCAAATCTGAAGCCGAGTTGAAGCACGCAGACCACTGTTTGTTTCAGTGAATCATGCATGTTTCAAACCTGAGCCTGCTACCTCCACAACATCTCCTGGGAGATCTTGAGAGCTCTCCCCGATAATAAAATTATCCCCTCCCAGCTGGAAGACTAAGGTGGGAGCCCTGTTGCTCAGAGAGCTGCAAGAGAGGGCTCAGCGGTTTGGGTTCTGCTTATGAAAACCCATTAGGGAGTAGCGCACCCCGTTAATTGCCCAAGTCGCATCTTGCAACGGGCAGAGATCTGCTCAAGCAAGTGGTTACATGAACAGCAGATGCTGTTAAACACAGGCAGGGGTGCACAGCCAGGGGTTGTTTCTGCTTGTTGGCTTGTTGCTTGTATAGAATCATAGAACAGCCAGGTTGGAAGAGACCCTCCAGGTCATCGAGTCCAACCGAACACTAAACCATGTCCCTTAGCGCCTCGTCCACCCATCCCTTAAACACCTCCAGGGAAGGTGAATCAACCACCTCCCTGGGCAGCCTTTCCCACTGCTCAGTGACCATTTCCATGAAAATTTTTTCCTAATGTCCAGCTTAAACCTCCCCTGGTGGAGCTTGAGGCCATTCCCTCTTGTCCTATCCCTTGGGAGAAGAGGCCATTACCCTCCTCTCTATAACCTCCTTTCAGGCAGTACATATATATATATATATATATATATATAAATATAAATATATATATATATCACAGGAAGAGTTTAAGGAGCTGACCCCAAGCCCATCCCCGTTTGCAGCAGCAGAACCATCAATGTGGGAGGTCACCACAGCCACCACGTGGTCGCATTTTCTGCCATCAACGTGTGTGTTGCCAGCCTGATGAAAACCAGCCAGTGGCAGGACTCTCAGGGGCTTTGGTGGGGTTTGAATCCAGCCCTGATTCACTGCAAATCATTCCTCACCTCTTCCTTTTCATTCAAAAGAGGAGCTCTTGGTGCCAACCGCCGGGCGAGACCCACTAAACCCACCGCAAGCGAGCTCTTCGTTTGCTCGTAAAGCAAACGAAGTGCATACCCGTATTCGGGAGGTTTTATCTCTTTCCCTTACTGTAACTCCTGTTAGTCGCTTGGCAACTAGAATAATATTATGGCGCACACACACATGTTACATGAGATAATACCTGCAGTTAGGATTTATTTATCATTTCCACTTAGCGGACTCCAGCGCTGCCGTGTCGAAGGCTGCAGCCGTTGCCGTACGGGGGAAGCTGCCAAACGGGGGGTAGTTCACCGCGTTAAAGGCATGAGCCGCATTCCTACACGCTCAACGGGATTAGACGTTTCACTCCTTAAGGCTTAAACAGAAGGTCATTAAAACAACCTTGTGGTTTGGGGAGGACAGCAAGTCCACAATGCCCTTATTTTGGTGGCAAGCGAGGAGGTTGGTTTGAATCCAAATCGGTTCACACTGTATCATGATAGAACGGAGCAGGCGCTGGCTCTGTGTTCTATCAGAGGATGCAGCCGCTCTCTGCTCACGCTGGTCGTGCTTTGTGGTGGCCAAGCATAGAATCATAGAATCATGGAACAACCAGGTTGGAAGAGACCCATCGGATCATCGAGTCCAACCATTCCTATCAAACACTAAACCAAGTCCCTCAAGACCTCATCCACCCGTCCCTTAAACACCTCCAGGGAAGGGGAATCAACCACCTCCCTGGGCAGCCTATTCCAATGCCCAATGACCCTTTCTGTGAAAAACTTCCTCCTAATCTCCAGCCTAAATCTCCCCTGGTGGAGCTTGAGGCCATTCCCTCTTGTCCTGTCCCCTGTCCCTTGGGAGAAGAGCCCAGCTCCCTCCTCTCTACAACCTCCCTTCAGGTAGTTGCAGAGAGCAATGAGGTCTCCTCTCAGCCTCCTCTTCTCCAGGATAAACAACCCCAGCTCTCTCAACCGCTCCTCATAGGTTCTATTCTCCAGCCCCTTCACCAGCCTTGTCGCTGGACAAGGCTGGTTTCTCAGCGTTTCTCAGCATTTCATTTCTCAGCATTTCATTTCTCAGCATGTCTGAGAAACGTGGGGACTTCACTCAGGACACTTACGACTGACAGTGTGGTCCTGGCAAGGTGCTCCAGCCCTCATATCATCTTCATAGCCCTCTTCTGGACCCGTTCCCACAGCTCCATATCCTTCTTATGTTAGGGAGTCCAGAACAGGACACAGGAGCCCAGATGGGGTCTCACAAGAGAGGAGCAGAGAGGGAGAATCCCCTCCCTCAGAAAGGGGTAGGAAGGATAGGAAGGGTTGGACTGGATGATCCGGTGGGTCTCTTCCAGCCTGGTTGTTCTGTGATTCTGTGGTTCTACGGAGGGGCTGGCTGACCCAGCAGCTGAGCAGGACGTGGTGAAAGCAGCCGCTGCTTAGGGCCAGGTGCCCTTACAGGGTACACGGCATCTGCAGCAGAGTGAGGAAAAGCCCCATGCAAATCGTTTTCACAGCTAAACATCCCCACGTATCTGAAATCTGTCAGCCCCTGTCTCTATCGCCAACGCCGCCTGTTGCTTCAGTCTGATGGAGCCGTGAGCAATTCATAAACCCAACGGCCTTTCGCCAGGGAGCCAGCCTTGAAGTGGAGTGGTTGAAGCTGAGGGATGGATGATGAAATGTGTTTCTCTTTAATCTGCCTGGATTAGCTGTGTCTCATTGCTCACTGGGAAGAAACTTAACAGGATAAGTGATGTTAACAGCAGCTAATCTGATGGTGCCAAAGCAAGTTCCTACAGATCACTCACATTAAGCTAGTGGAAGAGGCGAAGCCTCACTCTGCGGTGAGTAAGGGGAAGGCTTTCCCAGTCTGTCAGCTGAAGTACGTGAACACTGTGTGCTGAAGGGCAACTACAAATGGTTATAGAATCATAGAATCATAGAATAACCAGGTTGGAAGAGACCCATCGGATCATCGAGTCCAACCATTCCTATCAAACACTAAACCATGTCCCTCAGGACCTCATCTACCTGTGCCTTAAACACCTCCAGGGAAGGGGAATCAACCACCTCCCTGGGCAGCCTATTCCAATGCCCAGTGACCCTTTCTGTGAAAAACTTCCTCCTAATCTCTAACCTAAATCTCCCCTGGTGGAGCTTGAGGCCATTCCCTCTTGTCCAGTCCCCTGTCCCTTGGGAGAAGAGCCCAGCTCCCTCCTCTCCACAACCTCCTTTCGGGTAGTTGTAGAGAGCAATGAGGTCTCCTCTCAGCCTCCTCTTCTCCAGGATAAACACCCCCAGCTCTCTCAGCCGCTCCTCATCAGGCCTGTTCTCCAGCCCCTTCACCAGTTTCGTTGCTTTTCTCTGGACTCGCTTCAGAGCCTCAACATCCTTCTTGTGCTGAGGGGCCCACAACTCAACACAGGATTCAAGGAGCGACCTCACCAGTGCTGAGTCCAGAGGGAGAATCACCTCCCTGGTCCTGCTGGTCACACCATTTCTGATCCAAGCCAAGATGCCATTGGCCTTTTTGGCCCCCTGGGCACACTGCTGCCTCATGGTCAGTCACTGTCAACCAACACCCCCAAGTCCCTCTCCTCCTGGCAGCTTTCTAGACAAAATGGTGAAGGTACCAACCCTGATCCATGGGCAAACAAGGATTTCATTTAAGAACAGGAAAAAAAAATATAGAGGTATCCTAACCGTGTCAGTGCTGGGGGATCTTAATGCCAAGGAGAGGCAGTTATTACATCAAGATGAGGCTCCTGTGCTTTCAGAGACACCAGAAGAAATTGAAACCTGTAGTTATTTCGGGACTTCGAGTAAAAGACCTGTCATTTTTAAAAGTGCTGGTTTTTAGAATCATAGAATCAGGACATTCTGTGATTCTGTGATTCACGTGTCTCGTTCCAGTAGGATTCTGCGGCAGTTTGAACGTTGTTGGCTTTTTTTTCACTTCCATATTTCAACATATGACAGAGGAACAGGTCTTCCTGTAGCTTTTGGGCTCATGTTGCGGATGGAGGAGGAATGAGCTGTAAACTTGAAGTCTGAGATGAGTTTGGGGAATTGGAGGATTACAAAATGGGCTGAATTCTTGTGACAGCGCAAGGTATCTACTTAATGACAACTTCAAGTTCCAGCAGTTCCAGTAAGGAAGTTTTATAACAGCATTAAATCTGGGATAAAAATGGATTATTGGCAATTGAAGAGGTTTTGGGAAAAGGTTTGTTCATGCTCTGACTAAAACAAATGGTTTACAATTTTTCTGGGAAATGAAGAATTGAACAAAAATGTTGGTTTGGTTGAACGCAAGATTGACTTTGCTCTCCAAACTCTGCAGCATTTTAAAAATAGATTGCAATGTCATCGAGTCGTGGAACGACAGAACGGTTTGGGTTGGAAGGGACCTCAAAGCCCATCCAGTTCCAACCCTCCTGCCATGGGCAGGGACACCTCCCACTGGATCCAGGCAGCTCAGAGCTTCATCCAACCTGCCCTTGGACACCTCCAGGGATGGGGCAGCCACCCCTGCTCTGGGCAGCCTGTTCCAGGGCCTCCCCACACTCAGCATGAAGGATTTCATAGAATCATAGAAAAACCAGGTTGGAAGAGACCTATCAGATCATTGAGTCCAACCATTCCTAACCATTTCTTCCTTATGTCATAATGAAAATCTCACCCCTTCCAGTTTAAAGCCATTGCCCCTCATCCCATCGCTCCACACCCTTGTAAGAAGTCCCTCCCCAGCTTTCCTGGAGCCCCTTTCAGTACCAGGTGCTGCTCTAAGGTCTCACTGGAGCCTTCTCTTCTCTTCTCTTCTCTTCTCTTCTCTTCTCTTCTCTTCTCTTCTCTTCTCTTCTCTTCTCTTCTCTTCTCTTCTCTTCTCTTCTCTTCTCTTCTCTTCTCGCTGAACAACCCCAACTCTCTCAGCATCTCCTCATAGCAGAGCTGCTCCAGCCCTCACATCATCTCCATAGCCTCCTCTGGACCCGTTCCAACAGTTCCGTATCCTTCTTATTCTGGGGATTCCAGAACTGCACATAATACTCCAGGTGGAGTCAAAACGTGGTGGTGGATGTGCTTAGAAACGGAGATGATTTCAACTCAAAGTTTCAAAATAGCTTCATTCTGAAACGCTTTGAGTTTTCTTCTCATCGAACTTCAGCATCCACACTATAAGGAAGTGGCCAACCTCGGGTCGGCCAAATCTGAGACAGTTCATTTTGGGTCTTTAACCCAAACCCACTCACGCAGGTGAAGGAGCTCCTGACCCTTGCAGAGCTCCAGACTGGGAGAAGTCTGGCTGGAAAACTGCCAGGAGGAGAGGGACCTGGGGGGGTTGGTCGACAGCGACTGACCATGAGCCAGCAGTGTGCCCAGGGGGCCAAGAAGGCCAATGGCATCCTGGCTTGGATCAGAAATGGTGTGAGCAGCAGGGCCAGGGAGGTTCTTCTCCCTCTGGACTCAGCACTGGTGAGGCCGCTCCTTGAATCCTATGTTCAGTTGTGGGCCCCTCAGCACAAGAAGGATGTTGAGGCTCTGGAGTGAGTCCAGAGAAGAGCAATGAAGCTGGGGAAGGGGCTGGAGAACAGAACCTATGAGGAGCGACTGAGAGAGCTGGGGGTGTTTATCCTGGAGAAGAGGAGGCTGAGAGGAGACCTCATTACTCTCTACGACTACCTGAAAGGAGGTTGTGGAGAGGAGGGAGCTGGGCTCTTCTCCCAAGGGACAGGACGAGAGGGAATGGCCTCAAGCTCCACCAGGGGAGATTTAGGCTAGAGATTAGGAGGAGGTTTTTCACAGAAAGGGTCATTGGGCATTGGAATAGGCTGCCCAGGGAGGGGGTTGATTCCCCTTCCCTGGAGGTGTTTAAGGGACGGGTGGATGAGGTCTTGAGGGACTTGGTTTAGTGTTTGATAGGAATGGTTGGACTAGAAAGTCCGATGGGTCCCTTCCAACCTGGTTGTTCTACGATTCTATGATTCTATGACCAGCGACGTCTGAGGGAGGGTGAACTGGCGCTGGGCACCAGGTAGGCTGGGAGGCAAATGAGCTCGTTCCACCGCAGGCTCGTCAGCTCGTTTGGCTCCCTTTGAAGGCCACAAAACTCCCTCTCGTTAGTCACTATTTATACAGTCGCTGGCAGATTCTTTCCGAAGCATTCACGTATTTTATGAAGTTAGAAAAGACTTTTAAGATGTTAAAAAAAACCCAAACAAACTGATGTTTTTAATGAGTTTTAACAATAAACAGGCAGAGACCAAAGCGTGGACGGTCCTGGGGTCTAACCCAGTTTCCACTTTGAGGAGCTTCTAGGCCACACTTTCACTTCCAAACCGAGTTTTGACGGATGCTTCGCGCGTAAATGAAAAATTTGGAAGCACTGAGGGACACTCGGGGCTCGCTAAAGGTTTATTTTATCCTTTGGTTTATTTTCTCCAGAGGAGCTCTTTTGTTTGATGTGTTCTTCTGGCATCCAGCGGAAAACTTTCTTCACGTGCTTTTACGTTTAACTGAAGCAGCTAAAGCTGCTTCAGTTAAACGTAAAAGCACGTGAAGAAAGTTTGAGTCGTTACTCAACGTGAGGAGCACGAATCTGCAGCAGAAGCGTCTCCTCCAGGGAGAGGAGCTCGGATGAAGGAGCTGGCAGGGAGATCATTCAGAAAGATTCGTCCGACGCGAGACGGAGCTTTAAATATTTATGGAAAACCAAGCCTGAATGTTAATTCCCTCCCTCACACATCACCCGTGAAAGAGATTGGAGAGATGAGGAAACGCAGCCACAAAGCCAGTAAGTGATTTGCCCGAGGCCTTCGCCGTAAATCAGCCTCCGAACTTGAGATGGGCTCTTCCAGCTCCCTCCACCTCCTCTCCCGACTCTCCTGGGCCTCCCAGATAAGGCGAAGGGGCTTAAACCCACCTTCACCCCAGTGTCCTGTCTCTCCGAAGATGAGTGATGCTCATTCAGGTTTCAGACCTGGGTTCTGCAGCGGGAGAGGAATCCTGCAGCCACATGAGGAGCACAGCCACGATCTCCTTGCTTCTTCCAAACGTTGTCACATTAGAATCATAGAATCATGGAACAACCAGGTTGGAAGGGACCCATCAGATCCTCTAGTCCAACTATTCCTATCGAAATGAAGATGAGATGAAATGGCATTGAGATGAAATGTCTTCCCTTCTCCCACTTAGGAGTGTTCTCACGGCCTTATCCATGAAAACACCTCTGAATTTCGTTTGGTAGAGTGTTCTGTGTAATTAGTGGGAAAAATGATCGGTGTCGGCAGCTTTGTGCTGAAAAAAAAAAGAAGTTTTAAGTCTCATTTTAGAGTCTTTGTGCTTTTACCCGATTGTTTTTGTGATTGGAACAGGCTGCCCAGGGAGGGGGTTGAGTCACCTTCCCTGGAGGGGTTTAAGGGATGAGTGGACGAGGTGCTGAGGGACATGGTTTAGTGTTTGATGGGAACGGTTGGACTCGATGATCCGATGGGTCTCTTCCAACCTGGTGATTCTGTGATTCTATGATTCTTTGATTCTATGATTCTATGATTCTTCTTTGGGTGGTCCAAGTCCTACCTGTGCAACCGTGAGGCTAACGGCCCAGGAGCCCCCGTCCCCCTCTGGGAGACAAACCCAGCTATCCCAGTTGCCTTTTGCAAGCTGATGGAGCCTTGGCCCCGGCCGCGAGGAGCCCCCCTGAGCTCCCCAAAGCTGCCCGAGCGCTGGGCTTGGGTCCCCATCCCTGCGCCAGGCTGTGCCAGATGTTCCTATGGAGCCTGGCGCTGCGTCGGCTTCCTCCCGTGGGACTCTCCAGATAAGTGGCTTGTGTATTAAAAGTTGTTTACCCCATGCTTAAAGCAGGATGCTTTCCTTATCTGCCAGCAGAGTAAATTCCTCCCAGGGCCTCGGCGCGTCATTCCTGGCCTGCTCCTGCCTCCTGAGCTCGCTGGGCGCTGGTGGGGCCTCTGCCTTATCTCCCGGCTGCCGCGCAGACAAGACCCTGCCTGGAGCAGCTCCGGGCTCCCCACGACCCACACCAGCGTCTTCAAAGACCGAAAATTACTCTGTAATTTGAATCTTTAACAACACATGGAAAAATCTACAGGAACTGGCCTGTATCATGTCTCCAAATGGCTTCATAAACATAACACCGAGGAATTTGGATACTCTCGTGTGTGTGTCCGTGATGGATGTTTGTATTCAAAGGAATACCTTTGCTGCCTTTCCCTCTCTCTCTCTAAAGTGGTTCACATCAACGGGGAAGCTCCTTTTGCCTTCTCTTCCTTACCTTCAACCCCCTGTCCCACATCACCCATGTCGTAGAATCATGGAATCACAGAATCATGGAATCATAGAATCATGGAATTGTAGAATCACAGAATCATAGAATCACAGAATAACCAGGTTGGAAGAGACCCACTGGCTCATTGAGTCCAACCATTCCCATTCCCGAGCCCACGGGCTCCGGTGGCTCCTCCTGGGCTATTGTTGTCAACCTCCCGTTTCCATCTGCCTTGAGACGCAGAAGCCACATGTAGAAAAGTCAGATACCAAAAAAAAAAAAAAAAAAAAAAAGCTTGATGGAATGTATTTATCTGAAAACAATAGTGTGTCTGGATGGAAAAATCAGTGTTTTACACCAATCATGTGGTTGCTATTAATGTTTTCCAAAACACCCAGAGGTACCTTATGCCTTAAGTAAGAGCAACCAGTTCTATTGTGCTTAAAAAGCAAAATGTGCATCTCTGCGTCTAAAGCTGCTCTCGTATTTCAGCCCCATATTGACAGCTGGAACTGCCCCTTCCCCCAAATCTGCAGCCACGGGGCTTGATTTCAGCCCCAGATGCTGCAGCAGATATTTATGGTTGTCTTTCAATGCTGTTCTTCCATTCCCTTCCTCAAAGCAACACAGTGTCCTGGGGGTGCGGATGGAGCCTGAAGCCCCCGTGCTGCTTTCTCCTGCCCACGGGGACTGAGCAATGCCACCCCCAGGCTGGGGGACACTGGTGAGGACGATGCTTGCAGGTGCTGGGTCACCATCCCTGCTGAATAAAAGGGAGATTTAGATGAGATCTTGGGAAGAAATGTTTTCTTGTGAGGATGGTGAAGCACTAGCCCAGGTTGCCCAGAGCAGGGGTGGCTGCCCCATCCCTGGAGGGGTTCAAGGGCAGGTTGGATGGGGCTTGGAGCCCCTGAGCCAGTGGGACGTGTCCCTGCCCGTGGCAGAGGTGGAACTGGATGGGCTTTGAGGTCCATTTAAGCCCAAATCATTCATGAGTCACCTTCCCTGGAGGGGTTTAAGGCACAAGTGGATGAGGTGCTGAGGGACATGGTTTAGTGTTTGATAGGAAAGGTTGGACTCGATGATCCAGTGGGTCTCATCCAACCTGGTGATTCCATGATTCTGTGTGGTTTAAGCAGCCAGAGGAGCAAACCCAGCGAAAGCTCCTGCAAGGAGGAATTGTTTAGAGCAGCTCCGGCCAAGCTGGAGGGTTCATTTCCTCGGCTGCCGCAGCCCCAGCATCCCAAGATCCACTGATAGCCATTGAGCAAGGATTTCCATTTTTGGTGCGGGTTCAGACTTAAAATAGCCCGTCTCTCCAGCGAGGAAGAAACTGTGTTGACAGAACATGGGGAACATTCCTCCAATGTACTTTCGCAGAGGCCTATCTCTGTCTTTAATCTCCGCGCCGTTTCCTGCAGGTCTCCTGGGCCCAGCTTCCCTCTCATTGTTAGTGGCGCTTTTGGAAATGACCTCAGGCGGTTTGCAGGGACTGGCGACCCACGGTCAGAATGACTAACCCAGTCTGTCTCCATCCCTTGGACATGTCCCATTGACTAAATAAATGACAGGCACCGACATGTGAATAGAAACAAAAACAGCCTGACAAGTGAAATCTTAACTCTTTGGAGCAAAGAACCGTCTGGACGCGTGTTCTGCTGCTAACAATCCCGTTGAGGGTAAAAGTGGAGCCTCCTGAGCTGCTCGGGACGCATGCAGATTGGGTAGACGAACACCTCCAATATTATTTTTAATTGTTTGAAATTGTTTTCTGAAGCTTTTTATCTCGGCACATCTTTAATTAAAAGCGTGGCTCTGTGTTTATGCGGCCGTTTGGCTGTCTGGCTGCAGCATCAATAATTCCACCCAATGTTACAAGCGGAGGTTAGCGATGAGAGCGCCTGTCGCGGGATCGTGGCCCTGGATGGCAGCCCGAGCTCTCCAAGTGCCACAGGTGAGCCTGTAGGTGTGGGGCAGGTGATGCTGGTTCCTCCCAGCCTGGATGGAGCCAGCTGAAATCAGCTTTGGGAGGGATGGAAGGCAGGACGCAAGCTTGAAGGGGGATGCATGTATTTATGCCTCTCCTAAAAGGCGCTGGGTGCAGTCAGAATTAAGGTCATAGAGTCATAGAATCACGGAACAACCAGGTTGGAAGAGACCCATCGGATCATTGAGTCCAACCATTCCCATCAAACACTAACCCATGTCCCTCAGCACCTCGTCCACCCGTCCCTTAAACACCTCCAGGGATGGTGAATCAACCCCCTCCCTGGGCAGCCTCGGACACTGCCCAATCACCCTTTCTGTCAAAAATTTTTTCCTAATGTCCATCCTGACCCTCCCCTGTTGGAGCTTGAGGCCATTCCCTCTCGTCCTGTCCCTTGGGAGAAGAGCCCAGCTCCCTCCTCACCATAACCTCCTTTCAGGTAGTTGTAGAGAGCAATGAGGTCTCCTCTCAGCCTCCTCTTCTCCAGGATAAACCCCCCCAGCTCTCTCAGCCATTCCTCTTGTTCTCCAGCCCCTTCCCCAGTTTTGTTGCCCTTTTCTGGACTCGCTCCAGAGCCTCAACATCCTTCTTGTGGTGAGAGGCCCACAACTGAACACAGGATTTGAGGTTTGGTCTCACCAATGCTGAGTCCAGAGGGAGAATCACCTCCCTGGCCCTGCTGGTCACACCGTTTCTGATCCAAGCCAAGATGCCATTGGCCTTCTTGGCCACCTGGGCCACTGCTGGCTCATGGTCAGTCGCTGTCAACCAACACCCCGAGGTCCTTCTCCTCCAGGCACTTTCCAGCCAGACTTCTCCTAGTCTGGAGCTGCTCAGGGTTGTTGTGCCCCAAGTGCAGGACGTGGCATTTGGCCTTGTTAAACCTCATCCCATTGGTCTCTGCCCATCATGGGATGGTTTGGATGGGAAGGGATCTTAAAGCCCATCCAGTCCCACCCTCCTGCTGTGGGCAGGGACACCTCCCATGGACCAGGCTGCTCGAGGCCTCGATTCCTCATCTGAGTCCCTGCTAACACATCCTGCCAAGCTCTTCCAGCCCCTGCCCCAGCTAAGCTCCCCCAGATTCTGAGAACACTCCGTCCCAGCGTGAGCTGTTTTTCCAGGGCCCAGACCAGCTCCCTTTGAAACCCAACAATAGTTTTACCAATGAGAATAGAATTAATGTTAATAAGCTACATTTGTGGATTTTTTTGGTTGGAAAAGTAGGAAAGTATTCTCTTTAATGTAATCAAAATATATTTTAGACATTGTAATTACAATAATTAATATTGCTGCTTCGGAGTTACTAGCGCTCGGTGCATCGTTAGGATGTCTGCATTAGCTAAGGTTTAATAATGAGGTTCATATAAATCCAGAAGAAGAAAATAATGATATGGGGAGTGGTTGTAGCGCTGTGGTCTGATGGCTTCTTGCTTTAATGTAAGTAACAAATAATTCCCTCTGGCTCTCAGCGTTTGTGGATAAGGCCATAAAAAAGAAGAAGGGAAAAAAAAAAAAGAAATAGAGGAAACCTCGGCTAATAAAAATGCCACCCTTGCTTTATGACTCTGAGGGAAACGTTTGTTCTGGGGCTAATGACGAGAGCAGTGAGTGGTGCTGGGATGGCTGATGTCACCCCTTGCTCTGAAGCGTTTCACGTTTGCCTCGAGCAGACAGGACTGGGGACCCGCGCTTGGCAGGCCCCTTGGTCCTCGTGCCCCGTGGTCACAGCCACAAACGCTGAACGGTGCAGCTGAGACAGGAGAAGGATGCCCTAACCTGGCTTTGGGAATTATTCCTGTTAATGCAGCACTGTCTACTGACTTTCCTCACAAATCGTGGAATCATAGAACAAGGAGGTTGGAAGAGACCTACCAGAGCAACTTGCAGCCTGGGGATAGAATCATAGAATAATCAGGTTGGAAGAGATGCACTGGATCATAGAATCCTAGAATCATAGAACAACCAGGTTGGAAGAGACCCATCGGATCATCGAGTCCAACCATTCCTATCAAACACTAACCCATGTCCCTCAGCACCTCATCCCTTAAACCCCTCCAGGGAAGGTGACTCAACCCCCTCCCTGGGCAGCCTCTGCCACTGCCCAGTGACCCTTTCTGCGAAGAATTTTTTCCTAACGTCCATCCTGACCCTCCCCTGGTGGAGCTTGAGGCCATTCCCTCACATAAAACTTGTTTTCTATCAGACTCGGTCACCAGGTATCATCTCCGCTCAGTGCTCCGTCCTCTCGTTCTCATCCTGGTTTCACATCCCACTGCCAGGGTGGCTCTGGCGTGGGCTGGACTTTGGGTAGAAGGCAGCGTGCAGGGTCAGGCTGTGTGGTCGGGCACAGTCCCACCTGTGTGAGAAGGTAAAGACGTGGTCAGTTTTTGGCTGGGGCCTATCCGCTGGTGGTGACAGAAACCACACCAGTTTTCCCCCTCCGAGGGGTTAGTTAGCAGCTGGAGACAGTTGGCAGCAAAATACCAGTGAAAGGATTTATTGCCATGGATGCCTGTAGAAATATGGAAAGGCACAGGCATGGCTACAGAAGGAGAAATGGGGTTTCCAGAGGAGACCTGCAACCCCAGTGCTGCCTGACTGGGTTGGTGATGAATCCAGGCACAAAGCAGTGGGGCTGTGCCCACACGCGGCTGCGCTGGCAGCCAGGGCAGTTCCCCTGGGAGGAGATGTGCTGCTGGCACTCAGGGGTCCTTAGGGAAGGAGCTGGTGCTTCTAATCGTCTCGCGACAGCCTGAGAAGTTGGAGGCAGCAGTTTCCTGGACAGAGCCGGCTTCTCGTCACGGTTCACGGTTCAGTAGGACTGACCCCACAGGGTGTCTGCTCAGAGAGGGTTTTTTTCATTCCATGGGATGGCAGCGGCATGGAGAAGATCCCTTGGGGCTCCAACCAGCTTCCAACCACCTTCTTCTTTCTCACCAAAGCCTGCTGGGTGCCCGAGAAGCAATTTTGCCACTGCTGGGACAAACTAGGTATTTCTGTGTCCTGGTGTCTCGATGATTCAGTGGGTCTCTTCCAGCCATGATTCTATGATTCTAAAGATGCTTCTAAAGCAGTGCCAAAGACTTTAGAGTCAGCTCCTTTCCTCCCTAATCCTGCTTTCTATTTGCACATACTTCAGCATGAACGAGCCCTGGAGATCCTGCAGCCTCCCGAGATACTCAAAATACAATTTCAGCTCCAAAAGAGATGTCGTGTTGGTACTTTAGCAACGATTGCCTCTGCCCGCCTTTGGTTCAGGCCCAAAAGAGAGAAGACAATTATTCTCTTTTCCGCATCACGATTTTCATATCCCCGTGTTGAGGGCGCGAGAAGCTTGGGGAAGCATCAGACCACTGCCTGCTGGTCCCACAGCCGTGTCCCAGGACCAGCTTTTGAAGCCTCCCTTTGTTTCTTTTCCCTGGCTGAACTCAGCCTCTCCAGCCAGTGACTCAGTCACTATTTCTATTCTCTTCCCACTTCTGTTCCTGCTTCTCTAAAGTTTTGGTCAGTGGCAGCAGCTTTTGCTGATGTCTTGTGGCTGCTTCTCCTCCGAGTTATTATTGGAGATGACTACGAAATAACAGTGCTGCTCTTTTAAGACGCTGCTGCACCACTGCAGAAAATATTTACCAAAGATGTGGTAAGCAGCTCTTTACTGGAGTGACTGGCGTCTGCTCTGAAGCAGACCAGACGCCAGTCACTCCGGCAAAGAGCTGCTGCAACAGAACAAATTGCCCAGGGCAGCAGATCTTGGGAAGGGAGAAAAGCCAGCAGCCCAGTCTGTCTGTCTTTGTGTTTTCTAAGGGAGAAAAATTATCTTTTTACAAGCCTGCCCTAGTTGGCTCTGGCCAGCTTTTCCCAGAAAATACCATCGTAAATGGAAGAGCAAACTATTGCATAAACGCGCAGGTCGCCATTTATATCTGACCTTTCTCAGAGCTGCTTTGATGCCTTCGTCAACCTCTGGTTCCTTCTCGGCCAACCCCACCGCATTTTTAGCTCCTGCTTCTAGGAGAGCACCACTGGACACAACAAACCTCAATTAAAATCCATTTTTGACCTTTACGCATACTCCCTCCGCTTTCTGGCCCAGCTCCACAGAGAATAATCCTCTTTTTAATCCTCCTTTCTCAGGGAACTTCCAAATCGCGCTTGTAAATATGGATTGGGGTAGATTTTGGGTACTTTTAAGACAGGGGGATGGGCATATTAGGCTGGAGATTAGGAGGAAGTTTTTCACAGAAAGGGTCATTGTGCATTGGAATAGGCTGCCCAGGGAGGTGGTTGAGTCCCCTTCCCTGGAGGTGTTTAAGGGACGGGTGGATGAGGTCTTGAGAGACTTGGTTTAGTGTTTGATAGGAATGGTTGGACCAGAAGATCCGATGGGTCCCTTCCAACCTGGTTGTTCTATGGTTCTATGATTCTATGATATTGCATATTGTTCCTGGACCAGTGTGGTGCCGCATTGTTTTTCTTGTTCAGATAGACCCTTCCCAGTGCAAAAATGACAATTCATCAAAGTCAAGCCAAAAAAAAAAAAAAAAAAAAAGCGAAGGGCAATTCAGAAGTGGGTGTTATCAACCTGGAAAAGGCTCTAGCGAGGCAGATAATCGCCACAGGCTGCTGAATAAATGCTGATATAAAGGACAAACTGCCGTGTGTTTGTGCTGGGTGGTGGTTTCAGACGTGTCCTCTGGTGGATGCAGTTGTAATTCCCTTCCTAGTTGAACACAGTGTCTCTTTTAGGTGATATTACTTGCCTCCTATAGCCAAACCCAGACAGGAGGGGTTTAACAGCTCACCCTGCTGCTCTGCTCGCAACTTGGGAAGTAGAGAGTGAGGCTGAGGCAGACGCTCTGAGTTTCTGGGGGCTGAGGAATCCCCAGACTGCTCACCTGCAGAAGGACGCTCGGACTGCCCGGAATGGGCTGCCCAGGGAGGTGGTTGATTCCCCTTCCCTGGAGGTGTTTAGGGCACGGGTGGGTGAGGTCTTGAGGGACATGGTTTAGTGTTTGATAGGAATGGTTGGACTAGAAGATCTGATGGGTCTCTTCCAACCTGGTTGTTCTATGATTCTATGATTCTATTCTATGACTCTCAGAGGACTGAGGCTGAATTTTCACCTCCCCATCTACTTCTCCATCATGCATCGGTGCCTCCTCATGTGAGCCCTGGGAGCCCATCGCTCTGCTTACACTACTGTGGGACCCATCGGAGGGTGGTTGCTCGTGACTAACCATGAGGTAGGATGTCCTCCTGGATAAAAAAACTAGTCTAAGGCTCAGGAGTCAATGCTTTCATCCTCTCCACCCACATGACTCATTTTATTAGAATCACAGAATCATAGAACAACCAGGTTGGAAGAGACCCATCAGATCATCCAGTCCAACCATTCCTATCAAACACTAACCCGTGTCCCTCAGCACCTCATCTACCTGTGCCTTAAACACCTCCAGGGAAGAATACAAAAAAAAAAAAAAATTAGATCATCAAAAGGACACAAAGTCACTGTCGATGGCATCAGGAAAGGCACTGAAAGGTTTGATGGCAGCTGGATGCTCCTCCAGAGCAGCAGCTTCATTCCAGAGCACAGAGAACTAATGAAGTCTGTCGCTGACTCCTGTGCCACTCTGTGATCAGGAGACCCACATCCTGCAGCTGCCTAGTGAGTCTGTAAAATAGACGTAGGGCCACCAGATCCTCTTGCTTTGCTTGCCAACCCCAAGAAGTTCTCAGAAACTCACGTTTGGAGGAGCAATAGCCTAAACCCCTCATCTTCTCTACAGCCCTCACTGGGTGTGTACAGCAGTTTAGCAACTGGACAGAAGCACAGGGTCAGAGCAGTTATGGGCCATGACAGCTGGGGAACCTCCTCAGAGGACAGTCCTGTCCTATTAGGCCATTTGACCTCTCCTAGATGCCAACACCAGGGCTCCTTCTGCTTCAGCATCCCGATGATCCTCGAGATCCCTTCCAACCTGGTGCCAGGGAACTGAACCTCATAGTCCGTATCTCCAAGGGCTGCTCTCATCTCCAGACCTCAAGTCAGGCTCTTTCTGCCTGGATAACCTGAAAATTATTTACACAAATTGGTCTGGCTCCTCGCAGAAGAGATTTAAATGGGGCCAAAATTGCCTGTAGAGCTGGGTCTTCTCCTGGGATGCTGGAAGCAAGGGGCCTCTCCTGGGGCTGGGACCACCACGCATGAGAGCTGCTGCTCTCCAGCCAGGACCTGTTGAGAGATGATTTTAGCTCTGTGGCCTTGACTAGAAATCCAGGCAACCTTTCCAAGCAGCGCTTTGTGGAAACGGGTAGTTTGCTATCCCCCTGCAAGAAAAAAAAAAAAAAAAAAAAAAAAAAAAGAGAAACGACTTCTGGTTTTACCAAACTGACATTTTCTGACACAAGAAAACATGTCAAAAACCTTCCCGAGCACTCCGCTGGGAATGTGCTCTTTGCCATCAGTCCCCAAGGCTGGAGCGAGGGGTGTTGAAATGTTACTACAGCCCTGGAAACTGTGAGTCAGCTTGTCCCCACCCGCAGCAGATACTCGTGGGAAGGGCCTTGAAAAGCCTGGAGACTCAGCAGCTCTTGCCTTGTGGAGTTTCCATTAACCCATTAACATTAATTTCAGGTCTGGTGAAATGCAGTGTTTGGTTAATTTCTCTTGGATTTTTCTCCCCCTTTTTTTTTTTTCTCCTTTCTCCCCCTCCCGGTTCTGGTAAGTTTGGAGGTTATTTCATTTTAACTCACTCCTCGGTGGTTTGGCTGCTGTGGCTCCGGTTCGTGCTCCAGGCCCTGAGGATGAGCTGGCTCCGGGCAGCAAACACAGCACCCACTGCGGTGCCACAGGTTAAAGTGGGGACTGAGATGGGGTCACAGAGTCATAGAATAACGAGGTTGGAAGAGACCCATTGGATCATTGAGTCCAACCATTCCCATCAAACACTAACCCATGTCCCTCAGGACCTCGTCCACCTGTCCCTTAAACACCTCCAGGGAAGGGGAATCAACCCTCTCCCTGGGCAGCCTCTGCCACTGCCCAATCACCCTTTCTGTGAAGAATTTTTTCCTAATGTCCAGCCTGAACCTCCCCTGGTGGAGCTTGAGGCCATTCCCTCTCGTCCTGTCCCTTGGGAGAAGAGCCCAGCTCCCTCCTCTCCACAACCTCCTTTCAGGTAGTTGTAGAGAGCAATGAGTTCTCCCCTCAGCCTCCTCTTCTCCAGGATAAACATCTCTCTGTGGCTGGTCTCTTCCAACCTGGTTATTCTATGATTCTATGATCTCCCGGCAAGGAGGATGTTTGTGGATGTCTCAGCTTCACCAGGAGAAGGCGTGTGGCTGCTCTACTCCCCATGGGGATGCAGGCAAAGCCTGTGTTGGTGCCCATAGGGCATTGACACGCACGGGAGGGTCGGCTCGAGCCAGCTGGGATGCGGGTGGGATGCTGCTGCATGCATGCAGCCCTACGTGCCAGCCCTGGGGAAGAGGGGGAAGGTCCAGTGCAACTGGCTTGTATCAGAAACGGTGTGACCAGCAGGGCCAGGGAGGTTCTTCTCCCTCTGTACTCAGCACTGGTGAGGCTGCTCCTTGAATCCTGTGTCCAGTTGTGGGCCCCTCAGCACAAGAAGGATGTTGAGGCTCTGGAGCAAGTCCAGAGAAGAGCAATGAGGCTGGTGAAGGGGCTGGAGAACAGGCCCTATGAGGAGCGACTGAGAGAGCTGGGGTTGTTTATCCTGGAGAAGAGGAGGCTGAGAGGAGACCTCATTGCTCTCTACAAGTACCTGAAGGGAGGTTGTGGAGAGGAGGGAGCTGGGCTCTTCTCCCAAGTGACAGGGGACAGGACGAGAGGGATTGGCCTCAAGCTCCACCAGGGGAGATTTAGACTAGAGATTAGGAGGAAGGTTTTCACACAGAGGGTCATTGGGCATTGGAATAGGCTGCCCAGGGAGGTGGTTGATTCCCCTTCCCTGGAGGTGTTTAAGGCACAGGTGGATAAGGTCTTGAGGGACATGGTTTAGTGTTTGATAGGAATGGTTGGACTAGAAGATCCGATGGGTCTCTTTCAACCTGGTTGTTCTATGATTCTATGATTCTATGAATCCGCTGCACTCAAGCTGAGCTCTGCTTTCAAGCGCATACGATTCCGAGCAGTCTGTGCAAAGCACTGACCTCAGGCTATCTCGCAGCCATCTGCAAACTGCATTTACTGCCAACTGGAAAACACGTGAAGGTGGCAAATCCCAAGTCTTAATTTAGTGTACGGTGGTGTGACACGGCTGTGTGTTCCCCTGACCTACACCCCCAGGAAAGGTGGCAGAGGATGGCGACGGCTCCAGCTCGAGGAGCCAGGATGGGGTTGGCTGCAGCCACCCCGGACGGAGACACGTGCTGAGGAGGTGGGTGAGTTCACATCTTTACCAAGGCTTTCAAAATGCCGAGGTCTGGCAGCATGGAGCCCAAGACCTGTGAAACTCTCCGTAAAGGAAAATTCTTCACCCATTTCTTTTTAACTTCGGATTTACCAAAACGCCTTGTTCTGATTTCAGCTTTTTCCATCTTGAAGAGGGTCCAAAGTCCTATCAGAGTGCGTTACCGCACAGAACGTAGCATTTGCAAGAGCGAAATGAAAAGTCGGTTTGAGCTGGAAACTCATGGCAAATGTCATTAAGACAAATGAAATGGGACATTCTGCTGTTGTCATAACTTTTTCTCTCTGGTTCCTTTCAAAATCAGCTTCCAGCGAAACCAGCCTGATTTTATGAGGCATTTTAGTTTTTGGCAGAGCCCCTGGCTCTGGCGCGGTGGTTTCGTGGTGATTTCTCTGGCTGGGATGACACGCTCTGTGCCCCCAGTGCTGGCTGGTGAGATGGGGGTGCAGCGTGTGTCCCTCAGCATTGACATCAAGGCAGCGGAGTCATTGTCTCAGCTCTGTTTCCACGGCATTAAAATAATCCACACATCGAGCTGTTGAAACATTATTTAAATGGCAATTCCTCGTTTTTGTGTTTTAACCTCTGCATCCTTCACTGTGACCAAAACTGTGCAAAATATTAGAGATCAGAAAAGGCAGAGTATGAGATGGGTTTTCCTTACTGAGAATCTGAATCATAGAGTCATAAGGTTGGAAGAGACCCACCGGATCATCAAGTCCAACCATTCCTATCAAACACTAAACCATGTCCCTCAGGACCTCATCCACCCGTCCCTTAAACACCTCCAGGGAAGGGGAATCAACCCCCTCCCTGGGCAGCCTCTGCCAGTGCCCAGTGACCCTTTCTGTGAATAATTTTTTCCTAATGTCCCGCCTGAACCCTCCCCTGGTGGAGCTTGAGGCCGTTCCCTCTCATCCTGTCCCCTGTCATTTGGCAGAAGAGCCCAGCTCCCTCCTCTCCACAACCTCCTCTCAGGGAGTTGCAGAGAGCAATGAGGTCTCCCCTCAGCCTCTTCCAGGATAAACACCCCCAGCTCTCTCAGCCGTTCCTCTTCTTCTCCAGCCCCTTCCCCAGCTTTGTTGCTCTTCTCTGGACTTGCTCCAGAGCCTCAACATCCTTCTTGTGCTGAGGGGCCCACAACTGAACACAGGATTCGAGGTTTGGTCTCACCAGTGCTGAGTCCAGAGGGAGAAGAACCTCCCTGGCCCTGCTGGTCGCGCTGAAGCGTAGAGGTCCACGTCTACAGGTTTGGGTTGCATTTTCACCTTCCTCCTGCCGCGCTGGTGTGGACGTAGTGACAGCACCCGCCCCTCTCTCCCCATCCTGGCTGCACTTGGCCTTTTGGGAGAAGTTGCTGTTGATGCCCACCTGGCCACCCACGGTCCTCTTGGGCCCAAGAGGATTTGGCTTTATATAAACACCTGGGAGATCCACGTCAGATGAGTTTGTCTGCCTTTTAAAAGCTTCTCTCCAACTTTTGTGCCGAGACCCAGAGGATGTGTTCCAGAGCGTTTCCCAGGAATCTTTGTCGTTATGATAGGCCAAAGAAAAACCAAAACAAACCCTAAGATAGGGAAGAAAAAAAGGCATTGAGAGAGTACGTTGCTGTTAATTAGCAGAAATCCTTTAATAACCAACATTACTATAAATTATATGTGCATTATGACAAGTACAACCGAGCGCTCTGTTTTTCTCTGTTTTCTTGGGCTGTTTATCCTGGAGAAGAGGAGGCTGAGGGGAGACCTCATTGCTCTCAATAACTCCCTGAAAGGAGGTTGTGGAGAGGAGGGAGCTGGGCTCTTCTTACACAGCGTTGGACAGGCAGGAATGGGTTGCCTGCTGAAATAATTACCTATCCTTAGCTGGAATAGCACTGTGTTTAAGATTTATATATATTTAAATGTTGGTAATTGCACATTTGTGACATATTATAATTTGGGCGGCAGCTTGTAAATAAGACATTGGAAAGAAAAGCATCGGTTGCTTTTAGGGAGGTGAATCTTGGGGTCATGCCGGACAGGTCGATTGATGTGGATTTTAAACAGGTGTTGGAGACGCTCTGGAGCAGCCTGCGGATGGACAAGGATCCTGCCTGGGCTCAGGATCCAGGAAATGATAAAGATTTCTTCTTCTACATCTGAAGGGAGGGAGAGGATTGGAGGACGGCGCTGAGCAGGACCACAATAACCCCCCGACTATTCCTATTGGAAAAGGCTGCGCAGGGAGGTGGTTGAGTCACCTTCCTGAAAGTGTTTAAGGCACAGGTGGATGAGGTCTTGAGGGACTTGGTTTAGTGTTTGATAGGAATGGTTGGACTAGAAGATCCGATGGGTCCCTTCCAACCTGGCTGTTCTATGATTCTATGATTCTATGACCACAGCAGCTGGGAAAGCAGTGGCACAGGGAGCAGGTCTTTGATAGGAGATGTATGATTTCTTTACGTAGAATCACCAGGTCAAAAGGGACCCCAAGGATCACCTGGTCCAACCTTTTAGGTGATGTGCGGTTTAAATGAGACGGCCCAGCACCCTGTCCGGCTGAGCCTTAGCAGTGCCCAGTGCAGAGGGATCCAGCGCTTCCCTCCGGAGATTGTTCCCGTGTTTCGCTCCTCTCATGGTGAAAAACTTCCTTCTGGGATCCAATTGGAATCTCCCCAGGAGCGACTTCTACCCGTTCCCCGTTGTCTTTTCCACGCGAGTCCTGCCAAAAGGGAGTCTCCATCCTCTTATCAGACACAGGCGCATGGTTATAGGGTGTAAGCTTTCTCCTGTCAGGGCTGAGCAAAGCCACCTCTCCCAGCCTTACATCCCATGGAAGGTTTCTCAGTCCTCTGATCATCTCCATAGCTCCTCTCCAGCCTGGCGGCATCTTTGCTGTACAGCGAGGAGCAGAGCTGGATGCGGCTCCATTGCGGGATTGACACGGGGAGCTTCACGCTTCCTAAAATCCACGTGAAAAGGGGAAAAGCTTTGTTCCTGGTCCTGCAGGTCAGTGGGGGCAGAAGCAACCCTGAGGCCAGACCTCCTGTTTATCCATCGCACTAGTATTGATTTGAAATGGGGGCTGGAGAACAGGCCTTATGAGGAGCGGCTGAGAGAGCTGGGGGAGGTTATCCTGGAGAAGAGGAGGCTGAGAGGAGACCTCATTGCTCTCTACAACTACCTGAAGGGAGGTTGTGGAGAGGAGGGAGCTGGGCTCTTCTCCCAAGGGACAGGGGACAGGATGAGAGGGAATGGCCTCAAGCTCCACCAGGGCAGGGTTCAGGCTGGACATTAGGAAAAAATTATTCACAGAAAGGGTCACTGGGCAGTGGCAGAGGCTGCCCAGGGAGGGGGTTGATTCCCCTTCCCTGGAGGGGTTTAAGGTGCGGGTGGACGAGGTGCTGAAGGACATGGGTTAGTGTTTGATAGGAATGGTTGGACTTGATGATCTGGTGGGTCTCTTCCAACCTGGTTGTTGATTCTATGATTCTATGCAAATGAAAAAGACAGTAACGGAGCACTTTAAATCCTTTTTTTTTAGGTGCATTCCTGCAGGGACTGGGAAGATGCAGACGTGAGCCTCTAGTTATGGCAAGAGAAACCCACAGATGCCTTGAAGGAATCGACAGACCCTCAGGTGCAAGGGGTGACATTGGCTGAGCAATGAAGCTGGGGAAGGGGCTGCAGAACAGGCCTTATGATGAACGGCTGAGAGAGCTGGGGGTGTTTATCCTGGAGAAGAGGAGGCTGAGAGGAGACCTCATTGCTCTCTCCAACTCCCTGAGAGGAGGTTGTGGAGAGGAGGGAGCTGGGCTCTTCTCCCAAGGGACAGGACGAGAGGGAATGGCCTCAAGCTCCACCATCCCCGTTTTAGGCTGTTTCTTGGTGCCACCAGAGCGGGTGGGCACTCCCCCCCACGTCGCTGACGAGACTTGGCCCCTCAGAGCCGAGCGGGCGGGCGGGCGGGCGCTAGGACCCGAGTCGGCGCGTCCCGCGGCGCCCGCGGAATGTCTTTCATTCACGGGGAGCCGCGGGGCGGGGCGGGGAAGGAGGGCGTGTCCCGCGGCGCGCGCGGACCAAT